>PVJS01005281.1:0-64863 GCA_004027185.1 Glis glis
AAAAAAAAAAAAAAGAAAAAAAAAGTGGAGTCTGAACTACAAGAGTAGTTACTGGCACAATAAGCCAAGTGACAAAAAAACAGTGTATTACATTTCTAGTAGCCAGGTATGGACACAGTCAGTATTTAAAACTGAAGTATGAATAAAGCGAAGACCCTGTGTAATATAAAGGCTTGGAAAACCACTTGTCTTTCACAATTATTTTCTATAAAACAAGGAGATATGAAACAGTCTAGAACATTTCGTTTCACTCAAGGTAATTAATGTTATCCAATTTTAAATCTTTTTATCTTAGCCTTGAATTTCAAAGTTTTTACATGGCTTTGCTCTGCTTTCATTAATGCTCAGTTGGCCGCTCAATACATACAAATGGAGGAAGAAAAGGGGAAATGTAGGCAAAAGCAAATAAATGGCAATATGTAAGAAGCTATTGTTGTTGCCATTTTTTAATGTTCTTTTACTTGTTCACTTGGTTATATTTGAGGCTTCCTTTGTAAAGCCAGGTAGAGATGCAAACACAAGTCTAACCTCACCTTGTCTTTCACTGTCATTGACCTTCAGTCGAGTAGTTGCCAGATCCACCTGTCTTAGCCATCCTCTGTGCCAATGCATTGGACAGCCACCATTAGTATTCTTAGTTTCAGATTGTGTGAGTCTGCAGGTTTTCTGCTAGTTCTTCAAACCAACTCCCCACCTACTCTAAGCTCCAGGTGTGCCAAATTCTGGTAGTACTGTTTCCTATGTCCAAGTGTGCATCTACCAGACTTCTGCTGTGTAGTATGTTTCTCTACACCTCAACTCTTCTCCTTTCAATCACCCTATGTCCTTATCCTCTAGTTCTCTTGGCTACCCTAAAGTTATTCTCTCTTACACTCCAGAATTTACTCATTTCACAATATTAGATGCCACTTCATCACTAATATGACCACAATATCTTAAACAAATATTGACTGCCACATTCTTCATGTCTCATCTGTAAGTATTCCATCTCTCTGGTTTCATGATGCCAATAACTTTTTATGTATTCTACAATGAGACAGTGATTTTTATGTTTTGTTCCATTTTGCATTTCCTAAAACTATGCCTGATAGATACTAAGTGCCTAGTTAATATTTGTTGGATATTGTTCTAATTTGTTTACATGTTTATATCCTTCTACTAAACTATAAGTCACTTGAGCACAGAAGCCTTGTCTTATTAATTTTAGGGTCTCCCTCAGAAACCCAAACATAAATAAATGATTAATTAATGCTTGTTGAAGTTGTTTGCTGTAAATAATCTAAAATTATTCCATCATATTTTGGAAACCCTACTTAATTTGCATTGAGATTATAAACCAAAGAGGCTTTACTGAATTTTCCAGCCTCATTAGCCTTGGAAGTGCATGAAGCCTTAGAAATGCTCCAGAAAGGGATACACAAGGTTTCCTGCTGATAAAGGACCAAGGGCCCTCCCAGAGGCTATTCAATTCACTATTAAGGTGTCATGCTCAACATTTCAGACTCAATGATTCAATGAAAGTTTATTATAGTTGACAAAATACTATGAAATTAAATATTCTTTTCTGTTCTTTTATTAGTTTACTAGTTATCTGAAAAGGTATGTATGGGATGTAGTCTCTAACCAGTGTGTGGGATTATTATCCAGCTATGTTGAACCAGTAGAATATGACAAAGTAAATTGTTCTTGCTAAAATGCAATGATATGCATGAGTCTTTGCCAAAGATTTTTTTGGCTATAACCTGATTTACTTGCTATGTGAATAGCTGTGTCCTTTGTATTTAAAATTTCCTCATTTGTAAAAGAGGATAATGATGCAGACCTCTTCACAAAATCACTGTGTCACTTAACTAATTAATACTGTAATTATAAAGTACTTAGAAAATATAATGCACTGTACAAATGCCAAGTGTTGTTATTAGAATCATTTGAGCACTCAGCTCGTCTAGATTTACTACTTTAGCAAGGCAAATAATTCTAAACAGTATGAAAGCCTCAACCATACATACTAATTAATCCAATTTAAACATTTATTATGTACTGTAAATTTGCCTTGTTAAAATATGCATTTTAGTTAAGGCCACCATTAAAATCATCCTTCAGAGATTGAGTTGAGTTACTCGAGGTCTGCCTAAAATGAATTCTACTTTGGCCTTTTCATATGACAGTTCAGATTACATTTCTCTTACAAATAATTTTTTTATTTATTTGTTTGTTTGATTGAATGTTGATTGCCAGGGATTCAGCTAATATTAATTTTTAAGTGAGGATACAGGGAGGGAAATTAGCATATTCTCTTTGTCTGAATGATTTGAAACGAAACAATATATTTTTAACTGCCATGCTATTATTTTAGTCTAATATCCATTAGGGGGCCTTTTCTGGAAAGGAAATACCCTAGAGTGGAAGATGAAAGTTTAATTTGTGCTTTAGGGAAAACTTGATTTTGGCAGTGAGAGCCATATTATCTCTATAGGTTAAATCTGCAGGCCCCAGAGTTGATAGGACATTAACAGAGCTGAATAGAATCTATGTGTGAACCCTTACTGTAGCAGTACATCAAAAGGCAAAGCAGAATGACTAATTTCCCACCTACTGTAAAGTGATTCAGTGAGGGTCCTTTTGTTTTTGTTGCTGTTTTGTTTTTGCTTAAATGAATCTCAACTACTTAAAAAAATTAACTGATTCCAGGTAGCTGCTTTTACCCACTATAGTCAAAAGCTGAATTCTGCAGTTAGCTGTTTTAATTCCTTCACAAAAATACAAGTTAACTGGTCAATTGGATCAATACCTAAACCTTTTTCTCCATAGGACTCAAAGTAGGATTGCCATCATTGAGTATAAAATACACTTCACAGTAACCTGTGGATACTGTCTTCAAATGCTTGAAGGGTCTTCTTTCTATCAGAGATCTAAGGGCATATACTAACAGCAGTAAATAATAATAACAAAACAATTATAAACTATAAAAATAAGTGACTCCAGGCTTTTCTGACTTACTTATACTAAAAAGTACTCTCAATGAAAATTTTGGGAAGCCTCTAATTGCTCTACATTTCCTAGGACAGATTAGACAAAAATTCTCACACAATTTTTCTATTGGAAATTACAAATATGTCAATAAATGAAACCACCTCTCTATCTACTGATTCTTTTCTAGCAAATACTATCTAGTCACACAAATGACTGCCCATTGGAAATGGCCATTCCTCTACATTCACAAAGTTAACTCCGTACTAGAGGCATCAGAATACACATCTGGAGCCGGGCGTGGTGGCGCACGCTTGTAATACCAGTACCTGGGAGGCTGATATAGGAGGATCGCGGGTTTGTAGCCAGCCTGAGCTACTTAGTGAGGCCCTCCACAACTTAGTGAGACCCTGTTTCAAAATAAAGAATAAAATATAGGGCTGGGGGTGTAGCTCGAAGGTAGAATGCCCCTGGGTTCCATCCCCAGTACGGCAAAAAAAAAAAAAAATAAAAAAGAATACACGTCTGGAAAGCAAACTTTAAGCAATGAAACCTTGATAACATATACTTTATCTCTTGCTCATCAGATGCATTTGGTAATTTCCAGACTATGAAACATCACAATGAAAAAAGCAAAATTTGTCACCATTTTGATGTACAAATGAAAGGTGTTGAGATTAAAAGGCAAAGTACTACAAAATGTATTACAAAGAAAAATAACACTTTAGGGAAATTAATCATGATTCCTAAGTAATAGAATCAATATATTGATGCATTTCTCTTTGGAATATTTCATAGGCATAGTGAAAATAAAACATCGTTTATATATTTATATCTGTTTCTTTTTCCAACTGTTCCCTATCACATTATCTTCTATTTTCAGGAAAAAAAAAACCACAACTATGTTAAAAAGATTGCTTTTGAGTCGTTAAAATGTGTAGAAACTATTGTTACACATGCATTGTTAAGCAAATTTTAAAACTGAATTGCAACAGTGAGAATATTAGCTATGAATGTATTTCAGCTTTGAAATCACTGAATTTCATTTTTATATTTTATTAACATTTTAAACACAAACCACTATACCAGTCTCACAGAAAGCTTCAATTTCATCCAAAAGGCACCTTAGATAACATTTTAGTTTGATATAAGAATATATTAAACTATTTGTATTTTTCAGCAACTTGACATCTCCATTGATGTTCACATACCTTTTATAATAAGCAATATCTGTGGCATCTAAAGGAGTATTTATCATCAAATTTCACCACTAGTTTAATAGTAGCACCTATTAAATTTATTTCTGTTTTAATAAAAAGGAGAAATTGACAGTTAATAAATCATATAATTATGTATTATTAGTCTCTTTCTCTATTTTATTTCTATTATGATGACCTATTATTTGTGATAGAAATTTGAGTGTCATTGTATGATGGTATCTTGATTTACAAATCAGCTAGGGGCTAAGCAGCTATATAAGAAGTCAATGGTGTCAAAAAAATTATGTCATGTGAAATATTGCTATTTGCAAACATAGATGTATGACAAACTAATTATAAGCATAGTTTATTTGATAGTTATGACAGACCCTAAGGAAGTCATGAGGATTAATCATATATCTCCAGTTAAAACCATTCCTCACCTCTCCCAGGGATGACCTTTATTTTTCTTGTATTTTAAAAAAAATCCTATTTCCAAATAAAATGGGAAAATTTTGATTATTTTTCAAGGATTGTGTTGATAGGGCTCTTAATTCAACATTTTCTTTTGAGGATAACTAAATTGAATCTTATGTGGTACATTACTTCCCCGGGGAACAGAGTATTCTGAACAAGGCTTGAACCCTAGATTTTTCATTATCTCTCAATGATGCCCAGGGTATCATCCAGCAGAGGGGCACATTGTTTAGTTGATCACATTGCTTGATAGTGGTTCCATGGGTGTTTGGGAGGGATCCTAACAGTGAATTTGAATGAAGCTTTTCAATATTTGCTGGAGTGGAGAACTGGATATAATCTTTCATGGACTTCTATCATCTACCTTCTTGTTTGTCAAAATATGTGTTCCACAGTCCCCACACCCAACACTATTGCTTTCTCCTTATGACGGTGCTTTTTGGTTCTTGGGCTGATTTGTGGACTAAAAGTTATCTCTTCTTTCAGCATCTCTAATATTTTAGTAGGCATATTTACATTTTTATTTCTGTTGTTCCCTCCCAAAATAAGTTTATCATTAGTGAAGCCTCTTTGTTAACAAAACCATGATTCCACTGGCACTGATTTTTACCTTCCACTTAGACTCCTCAAGTATGTCAGTAAGACTGTGCTCTACATACCGAAATGAGGCAGAAAGAGAAAAGTCAGAAGCTATGGGAAGATAGGCAATAAAACATCTAAAAAATAAAATCTTAGACAGTGACAGTCTAGAGATTAGAGTCTAGTTCTGATTTTTAGTTTTGGCACATCTCCAGGGCAATCCAAAATCAACTAATGCTAGAGGTTGATCCTTAGCTTCTCTAGGTCAATTCTAGGCCTCATCCAAATTACCCTCAATCACTCCTACCTCTATAAATCTCAGAAAGTGCAGGGAAGGTTCTATCAAGGAGGGAAAGGCAATGTTTGAAAGTGGGCTGGAAAGCGAGGAAGATTAAAATGGCCCCAACCTTCTGGAAATTTATTTAGTGACACCAAGGCAATAGTATATTCTATATAGCATGATCACTCTTCAGAATAAAATATTGCAAAACTGTAAGTAAGGGGAGATCAGTCTAATGGCTTCTCTATCTTTTATATAAAGTCAACTGCAAACATCAAATGCTGAACACAACTTTGACTTTTCAAAAGTACATCAGAAGACTATGAAAATCACAGAAGGAATGCCAACATATCCTTGGGCAAACACCCTTTAAACTACTAACACAGTCTAATACTACTTAAGGTGCGACCAGCTCTTACATTTCAAGGGTATACTTTCCTCCAGGCAAGTCCTTTGTAAAAGAGAGGCACTGCTATCTTCTGTACTGCATTAACTTTGACTCTGTACCACTCTCTTTCTAAATGAAAAGACTTAAGATGTAAACACATTTTTTTCTTCCCCCTTGAATGTACTTCTATAAAATCTACCAAATCCTGTTTGTTACTCTTTCTCCAAAAATCAGTAAGAATCATTACAGAGTTGCTCAGTGATGCTATTCAAGAGCTCTCAGCTGTGTAAGATTGGTCAGAATCCCATTGCCATAAAAGTAAACTAAATGCTTTCTAGAGACTTGAACCTGGTCTACCACTTAGTCTATAAAAACATTATTGGATATGTATATTGTTTAAATCAGATTCCTCTGGATTAGTGGAAAATATAGTACTAGTAATAATAACAATAATAAACACCATTGAGAAACCCTTTGCAATATACTAATTCAATATAACATTTTGCTAATCTTCCAACAATCCCATGTTATTATCATACTACTTTTAAAAATAAGGAGACTGGGGTGTAGAGGAATTGTTAGCCTAAGTTCACGTACTAAGTGGTAAAACCAGGATTCAAATTCATATCCTATGTCTCTAATTTCCTAGCTGTGCCACTCTATCATTTTCTTCTGTTTCTGGTTTAGTAAATAGTGTTTTGGACTCTTACAGTTATAAAAAGCCTTCATGTCTCTAGACATCAGCATAATCCAGTTTTGTAAATTTATCTGAGAAAAATGCAATGCTAGGTATGGACAAAAATCTAAATAGTTACTATTCAATTAATTCAATATTTAGTACTTCCTCACTTTGTATAACATTATACATTGAACTTTGGGTTAAATAAAAATTGTAGAGAGCATGAAAGATGTAAAAGCTCAAAATGTTGACTTACATATTTATTGATAATTATAACTAAATATAAGCAAACAAATAATATTCTGAAGAGAGGGGATATGTAGCAGAAGAACAAAGAGGCTAAACACTCTGGGAAGTCACAGATAATGGACAAGGGAAGAAGAGCCAGGGATAGGAAGTAGCTAATAAATTAATCAACCAAACTTTACTAGAATTTCTACTTATAAGTTCTGAGTAAGGGACTAAGAGGGATAAAAGTAATAAGTCAGAGTCAGCTATGACTCATTTTTGAATAGAAATTATCATCTGAAGTGGTAAACACTATCAAAGATTAATGAAAAATTAGCTTTTAATAAGTATTTGTAAACTATGTGTTCAGAATAATAAATACATTTAGTGTGGTGGTTCTCAAGAATGCATTAAAAATTGAATAAAGTAGGGTGCTTGAAAAAATAGTTTCCTGAGCTCTTTCATATTTACCAAATTCGAATATACACTTAGCATATTTGTTTCCCCCTTCTCACCCACCCCTTCTCCTTTCCTCCTCCCAATCTTCCTCCTTCCTCTCTCATTTGCTCTCTTACTCTTTCTTTCCTCCCTTCTTTGTCCTTTCTCCCTCCTTTCCTTGCTTTTCTTTGTCTACTTTCCCATGTAATTCTGATGATGAGAGAAATTTGGGAATTGCCAGTTTAGTTTTTCATAAAGATATATATTTTTCTAGGAATAGAATAAAGGATAATTTTTCACATAATCTATAATATTCAGCCTAGCTTCATAGAAGAAATATGATCTCACAGTTCTGGATGTTAATTGTTGAGGCAATAAATGAGTAGGTATAAGTAAGAGGATCAGAGAGGAAAGTTGTATTTTTATGAATATATACTTAGATGTCCAGTTTTCAATGCATTGTCTATGGTAGTCTGTACAGTGATTATCTAAGGAAGAAAAATATGATAGAAATGGAATGTTTATGTCACAATATCAGTGTGAAACTATGCAGCACCCCAAGAATTTTGGATGAGGCTACTTGTGTAGAAAACTTGTCTTCCTATACATTTGTCAGATAATTTAGTTATAAACTATTTGATGAAGCAAAAGACAGTAAACAGACTTCTGTATACATTCTTGCTTTTAGAACTTAAATACCAGAAGACATGTACAGGGTGATGCAATCTAGAGAACTAGACCTCAAGGAGATTAATTTTTTACTCAATAAAGTAGAGCTGAGATACTTAAGTGTGAAACACAGTAGAGAATATCAGGTTAACTCTTATCAATTTGGAAAAAAAACATAGTAAAAGTACATAAATTCATCAGAACTGATACTAGTGAAATAGATTGAATAATATTAGGAAGAACATCCATGAATGATGAAATATTCTAGCTGAAAATGTTACTAAGTAAGAAACTAGTCTGTTTTAATCATAAGTATTTGCATTAAAAATACTATCTTTAAATACCCAGTGGTTAATGGGCCATGCTTCTGGAATGCACTTATTATTTTGTTGGAAAATCCATGACCAAGAACATCAGTAGTATATAAGAAACGGAAGCCTAGTAAGTAAAACAATTTCTTTAGCAGATAGGGTCAAAAATAAGAACATACTCTCATTCTACATTCTGTTCCTATGGTCCAAATATCAGGCTCTCAAAGAATTTCTGAAACATTTTTAAATTTGATTAAATAAATGATCATCATACATATTTTCCCTTTAATTCTAGCAATCATTATGGGACCTAGGAATAAAATCTACTGATTGTCCTTTCCAAAATACTTGCTATGCAAACAGAACATGGCCAAGTGGACCTCCCCCCCAGGTTGGGCCATGGGTGTCCCATGTTTAACCTAAAGAAACAAGAGTAAATAAGCTTTTTCTACTGTAGCCACCCTCACTTCATATTTTGGTGAGAACAAACAAACAATAGCGAACATCCTGCCATCACCCCTTGTGTTCCCCTAGATTGAGAGTTTCTTTGTGTGTCCCTGGGTTCAAGCCCCAGTACCACAAAGAAAGAAAAAAAAGCATATGTGTATAAAATCTTTCTTACATGTGTACCTTGTCACACTTTTGAAGGTAGCACTTGAAAACAAGTATTTTTAAATTAAAGCAACAAATCCCCACATGTTTTGTTCCCAATGGTAATTCTAACATTAAGTCACAGCTGTTCACACTCCATAAAATAAAGTTTCCCAGTGCTTAAATATCTATAAATTTATCTTCTGGTAAATAATTTGGAAATGTCAAAATAAATAATGTACTTACTCTTCAATAAGTAAATAATAAACTCTCCTTTTAACCTTACATTCTGAGGGAGATTTAAATTTGTAACTCATAACTTAAAAGATTTAAAGACATGAAATGTATGTAACTCATAGTAAAAGGTAAAAAGTCCCCAAAGCTTAAGCCATAGAAAAGTAGCATTAAACTTTCAACTTACATATTTAGAAGTGAAACATCCAGACAAATATACTAGAAGAAATATAATTAGCAATGTATTCCTTATAAATTTTAATTGGCCACTAGTAAAAATTTCAAAAACTACAATGAAGTAACAGATTCTGAGTAAATGCTGCATAAGTGAGCCTATGTTTGCTATTATAAAGCATTGTAAATGGATAATACCATTTACTATTTTAGAAGTGACTTTATATATATATATATATATATATATATATAGAATTATACATTGATGAATTCAGTCATCAGAGGTTTTGTGATGGTTGTTTTTGTTTTTGTTTTGTTTCACATCAAGCCTAAAGCAAAAGATTATGTGAAACTGAAAACATTTGGATACAAATTATTATTACTTATATAAATTAATATTTTGTTAGTCTACATAAAGTAATGCACATTTTTCATTATCATTGAATCCAATATTTACAAGTTAGTGAGAAAATTAAAATCTTATTTTTTTTTTTTGCGGTACTGGGAATTGAACGCAGGGACGTTCTACCTCAGCGCTACGTCCCCGGCCCTATTTTTTATACTTTGTTTTGAAACCGTGTCTCACGAAGTTGCGGAGGGCCTCACTAAGGAGAGAGAGAGAGAGAGAGAGAGAGAGAGCTGAGGCTGGCCGCGAACCCGGATCCTCCGGTCTCCGCCTCCCAAAGTACTGGGATTACAAGCGTGCGCCACCACACCCAGCTAAAATCTTATTATAAAATTCAGAATTCCTATTTTCTGTAGGATTATCCCAAGTATTAAAATAGTTGATTTAGATTATAAAGTTTAGAATTAGAATTTACTGCATAAATTGTCTATAACTCAGATACAAAACAGTTTTTCTATTTCTTTTGTCCATATATTGTACTTCATTTTCCAAAAGCATAGCTCTCAAATATTTGTGAAATTCCATAATTCACTATTAATTCATATTCCATACCTAATATGAAAGTTTCTTATCCAATAGCAAAAAGATCTTTAAATTCAGTTCAGTCTTTTAATGGGCTGATTCTTTTTCAGAAATGGCATAGCTTTAATTCAGTTTTACTGAAAACAATTTTAAAACTCAAAAACTTCATGACACATAAATTGCCAAATGTTTTCATATAATATCTTAAAATGCAATGATCCAATACTCCATTTGTCTATCTATTCCACATAAAGATGCTTTTAAAGAGAATACATACAAACAATTTTTAATAAGTAAGGTTTCAATGACTAAGAAAACAGTTGACATTTTATATAGATTTTCACCTCAGTTACAAACAATGAACATTTAATGAGAACAAAGACTGAAATTTAATCAGAATTTTGGACACTAACAATCTTGAGGTTATTTTATCTAACTTACTTGCTTAATTTCTCGGCTCTCTATAACATACATACATATATATATGTATATATATATATATATATATATATATATATATATATATATATGTTCAAGACACACTATTATGAAGCATTTTTCAAATAAGTCATTTTCTTACTTTACCTTAGTGTGCACCCAAAACTTGTGGCGAGAGAGCTCACCCTTGAGGGCCTCATGGTACATTCAGTAAGAAAGCATTAGGAGAAAAAAAAACTATATAGGATTTTCATTCTTTTGGGGTGATATTGAGGAGAGTTAAAGGGAGCAAAGCTTAGTTCTAGATTGAATGCTGTCATAAAGCAGGAACAATTCTACAATTGGACATCTCAAATCTTTAGAAAGGGCAGGTTAAAGAAAGGTTAAAATCGAACTGGTTAAAAAAATTGTAGTCACTTACTTAGAGAGGGGGATGGTTGTTATTCTGTGGGTTTCTCAGTGACCTTGCTGATGTGAATGTTTTGTGAGATTTTTGTGTCCAGCAGGAAAACAACCTGGCTTTGCTATAAAAGTCATATCATTGAGGCCTAGGCTGGAGCATCATATCAGTTCTCAAACATCAAGGGCTGGTTGATGTTTTATTATTCAGAAAATAAACCAGATAAGGCCACATTATATAAATTAGTCCTATATAAATTAGGACTAATTTATATAATGTGGCCAAAGATCATGGTTGTGTGACTATAACACTAAGCTCAGACCTGAGGGAAAATGATTTAAAGAGCTCAGAAGATAAGCTAGCAGACAAAGGCAAATGCAAAGAACCCAGGAGGGCAAAAACAAACAAACAAAAAAGACTGGACCTGTTTAAGAACCAGAGAGGAGGACAGTGTGTCCTGGAAAAAAAGTAGATGTAAGGGGCAATGGCATATGACCAAAGCCAGAGAAGCAGGATCATGTGGGTTGCAGGTTTACTGTAAGAGCAATGGGGAGCGTTAAAAGGTGTGGGTGCATGGAATGACTGATGAGTGACTTCCCACCAGGCTCAGACCTAAGTACTGGAGTGTCACACACTGAAGTGTGTGTGACTCCCTCAAATCTCCAAGTTGAAGTTCTAACCCTCAGGGTCTCAGAAGGTGACTGTATTTGTAGATAAGATCTCTAAAGAGGCAATGAAGTTAAAACAAGGTATTTAGGGCGGGCCTTAATCCAATATGATATCCCAGGGGACACTGGAATCATTCTTCCAAAAATGCAGCTCCGTATTTATATCATGTCTCTTCCAAGGAGTTCAAAACACTTCAAAGACATTTTCATATCAATTCTCACAGCACCTTGTGAAGGCAGGTAGGTGGGAAATATTATCATTCTTATTTGACATTTCTATACACCTACTCACTTGATTATAAGATCATTTTAAGTGAATATGTAATTTTTTCAGGGAAAAGAATATATGCCCAGAAAAAAAGATGTTCACAAGAAAACTGGTATAATTTTGGACTCTAATCACTGTCATGTATTGAATGACCTGAACATTTGATACCATACATAATAACCCTTCAGCTTTTAATTTAGATATGATTACTCCTTTCTTTTTATATTCCCTTGGGAAAAATAGGAAATACTGACAAAATGGCAGCTGTATATTTTTCAAGATATTAAAAGACAATATTTATTGTACTTCTAAAGAGAGTATTAAAAATTCAGAAATCCAAAAAAGTAAGGATATATATTCTTTTCATTAAGTATAATTTCAGTGTGTAAAATGTTTTTTAATGAGAGTAGACTTTTATTAGGAAAGTTGGTTTTACACAAAAATAAAATTGCAAAATTTCCAATATTGAAAAGAATCAGTTGAGAAGATAAAGACAAACATCCCTAACTCATAGTCCTTCCTTACTTTGACGGCTTTATCTTGTATCACTCCTTCTCAGGCTTCCTATGCTTCAAATTCACTATATTTCATTTATTCTTTTTAATGAATGTTGACTCAGCACAATAAAATATTAAGACTAAATAAAGACACTCCCTTCATGGGAAACAAGTAAATAAACAGCTGGATACTGCCAGAGATGCTTGGGTAGTAATAAGTGGCAACATGATGCAGGTGATGAGGCAGTCGGGTTTCTTTGGAAATGCTGATCGGGTAAAGCCACTCTGAGAAGGTGAAACTCTTGCTAAGATCTTAAGAGAATGAATCAGCTGTTTTAAGATTGAACTGGCAATGAGAAGCAGTTAGTAAATGGCCTGGAGGCCTGGGACTTCTATACAATGTGTGATCCACAGTAATGGACAGTCCAAGGAGTGTGCCCTCACTGGAAACAGAGATAGGTCAGGCTCACATTCTGCTCCATCCTGCAACTGCAGCTGTGCCCATGGTCCTGGGAGAAGCTTTTGTAAAAGCATCATTTTCTTGATTGCTTCCAAAAATTTACAAGTCTAGAATAAACTCCACCTTCCATAATAGCTCCATACCATTTAAGAGCTCCAGGAAGCCTAAGACTAGAACTGACTTATTTGCCCTACCTCTTAACCCACAGTAGATTGGCAACTATTCATTGAATTATCCAATCAGTGACTCAGTAAGTGAGGAACTTCATCATGTGATAAATGACATTTCAGAAATTTTGGGAAGAATACAGTCAACAATGGAAATATTTATATTACAAACTTGTGTTTGGGAAATAGTTTAACACAAGAGTTAATTACACCTTTTTACTTTTACATTGACCTGTATATAAAAGTATGTGAATAAGTGTATATATGGCATCATTACAGGCAGATAGCATCAAATATCAAAAACTGATTCTAAGTACCAAAAGCTCTAGGAGATTCCTGGTCCTCATTCTTCTAAACTTACTTTCTTCCCAAAATAGGGCAGTTAGTAATTAACACAAGATTATAAAAATATTCCATAAGTGCACTAAGAGCTATTAAAATATGATGACAGATCACTGACCCAATTTACCAGTTTTCATGTAATTTGGTTTACCAGAGAAATGCAAGTCACTTAGAACAGCTGCTAAAAATTTCATAGTCAGTCCAAAGAATGTCCAAATCATTCTCAGGAATTACACAAATAATTTAGATTATTCAGAATTTATGACCCAAACTATTTTAGTCTTCAATAATATCACTAATAATGTAGACTGTCACTTACTTCTATCAGTCAGCCCCTACATTGCCTTTAATACCAAAGATACAGAGAGGTAAACATGATTTAAGTGGAATCATAAGTGGAATTTTGACAGTTCCTACTTTTGGAAAAAGGGCTGAAGTTCAGGCCAGTCTGGAACTGTTTCCCAAACATGTCTGAGAATACCACTGGGTTTTTATTTTAAAATATGCAGATTTATAGTCCCCCTCCTTGGAGATTCAGATTCAACATGTGTAGGATGAGGACCACAGAATGTTTTTAAACTAAAGTATTGCTTATGACTAGAAAATTATGGGGGAAAATGAGTTTAGCATTTCAAAACCAATACATCTGATCACATGTTGTAAAGGGGCTGATATGAATGCACAGGTTAATCTGCTTCTGATTTGTCAAACAGATGAAAGAAACACCCTTTAGAAAGCAAAAGCAGAAAAAAACTTCTGGTTCTCTTATGACTTTACTAATAGTGAAGATTAGTTTGTCTTTAGCAATGTCTCTTTTTGTTCTTTGTTTCAGTTCTTTCAATTATTCCACCATATTTGGAATATGGTGGAATTTGGGTTTTTCTTTATAGAACTTATACATATTCTTATATACCTTATATGTACTATATATGAAAGCATATGTATGTATACTTTTCTTTGTAGAGCTTATATATATTCTTCATATATATTTATATAGCTTATATATACTTTTACATCAAAAAGTCAAAGTGATATAAACATACATGCACACAGCACTTGGC
The DNA here is from genome assembly GCA_004027185.1 of Glis glis. Classification (NCBI taxonomy): domain Eukaryota; kingdom Metazoa; phylum Chordata; class Mammalia; order Rodentia; family Gliridae; genus Glis; species Glis glis. The sequence continues at coordinate 14,447 of PVJS01005281.1, forward strand.
ATGTTGGTGTTTCTCTCCAGATCCTACCCTGACCCTTAGGCATAAATGCTTAGGCATAAATGACATTCATTTTCCTTCCATAAAAATATTTTAACAACAATGCTTATTTGTAAACTTTCCTAGTAATCCATATTACCACGTGAAGGAGAGTTTGGTTACTTATGTAATTATGTGCCTTATATGTATATATGAACACTTCCAAAAGAATATTGTCCTAAAACACTTCCTTAAAATTCAATGCTCTGGACACCCACATTGGACAAGACCCAGACGAGGTATAAGGTAAGAATCATTAATTTTTAATTTGTAGGCATCCATTATCAATGGAAAAGGAGCCAGAATAAACCCACAAACTATAAGCTTCCTTCTGGTCATATCCTCCCAAGTGCCATTTAGGCACTAATCACAAAAACTTCATTAGGAAGATTCAACCCCAGTCTAGTATTTCATAGAAAGTGCTGACAGAAATTAAGTGGCTTGTCACGCAACGACTATTAGTGAATCTTGTATTTATGACTCAAAGGTCTCAGGATTCCAGTATATTACTCAGCAACTCTATTCTTCTTTCTCTTTTGTGTGTGTGTGTGTGTGTGTGTGTCTGTCTGTCATATGCTGGTGATGTTGTGACTGAAACTCTGCAATGAAATCAATGCATGTAACCTTCAGAGAACGACAGTCTGATCTTGTTCCCCTCCCAGACTTTCCATTTTGGAAAATAACCTAAAGGCTTCTATCACAACTTCTTTCCCCTGTACTGTAGTAGGGCCTCCTCCAGCTAGTCTATTTCTTGGGAATATTAATTACATAAGATCATACCAGTCATTGCTGGTTTTTCTTTTCTTTTTTTTTTAATGCAGATCACCAGGTTTAGCAAGTGCAGATTGGATTTGAAAGAGGAGATTCAAATGCAGTACTGCTGCCAGAAGACATAGCTCATTCACTGATTTAGAATCAGTGAAATGTGTGACAGGAAAGACTATGTGTTGGCAATAGGGCTTGATACATGTTCAAGAGCAAAATTGAAACTATTCTCCCATGGTTTGCAGCTATAGATCACTAAAAACATCTTCTCAACAGCAAAAGGCTACAGGCCCTGACTTCTCCTTCATCCTCTCTCAGGGTGGAGACATAAATTTTAAAATTAGATGTGTCAAAGCTTTCACAATTCATTGCTGAAGCACATGCCTTAAACTGTCTCTTATTGAAAAAATATATTAATTATATTTCTGCCTTTTTATCATATAAATTTAGAGCTCACAAAAGGAACCAGATGGACAGCTTTTGGAGATGAATCCTCCCTTTGGTTAAAAGACGAGGGAGAAAGTTTCTACATGTTTCTACATGCACCATCTCTGAAAAGCTTTCTCTTAAACTTTTGGTAGAGTCGAAATGGTTAGAAATCATGAATGCCAAGTTTCCACTGTGTGTGTCTATGTGGAGGGAGGGATAATAATTATTACTGCTCACAACCATCCTACGTTTTCCTGTAAGATACTGATTTTTTTCAGCTTTTAAAGATAAAAGCATTTTAATTCATAAAATTGCATACTTCATGTTTACTTAAAACTATATAAATTAACAGAGTACAATATAACTTTAACATTTCAAATATAATTTTTCGTGTGAAATCTCTAATTTATCTTATTAGATTGAATTGTTTTTTCAGAAATTTTAGTTACTAATAGCATACCTTACTACTAAAACTATGTACATTCATTGTTTTTTTCCTTTACGAAATATTTACTGAACACCCACTCTGTATCAGCCTTAGTGCAACAGGTTAATGCAGCAATGAATAAAAAGACAGTACTCATACTCCAAGGCCATTGGCATTCTAGCAAAACATGTAGACAAGCCGATACGAGAGAAAACATAAAATGCTGAGTTATCAAGTTAAGGATTTCAGAGTCAGAAAAAAAAAGGCAGACACGGAAATCAGGATTCGTGGAAACAGGTAGCTCAGCTCATTGGTCTTAGATAATAGCTGATGGGGAAATTTGGTGATAGCTTTAAGTTGGTGGAACATGTTTCATATTAAAATTTAGAAATTCATAGCTTTATTCATGAGGATAAGAAGTTACTGCTGAGGTATCTGGAATAAGCACATAATCACATGTATTATAAATAAACTGCATTACAGAAGCCCATCCAGAACCCAGAGGACAGAGTCACCACCATGCAAGACGTACTAACATTCGAAAGACTGCTCACATCTTGTAGTTCAAATGGGAACATGGTGATTTCTACCTCAGCTGCCTTCTATTTATTTATTTATATTTATTTATTCATTTATTTATTTATTCATTCATTCATTTATTTTGGCTACATTGGCTTTGGGGCATAATCTAACCAAAGGACAACTACAAAATAAAAACAAAGACCAGTCCTAGGCCTATATTAACATGTTAACATTATAAATCCTATTAACTTATCTTATTTGAGGAAAGTTCTGTTGATTCTTAGGTAGAATACTTACCTTTTTATTTTGTGAAATTCTGTTTTTTGCTTCCTCCAAGAAATGGAAACCATAATCTTTTACTAGGTTACTTCCTAGTTCTCAAGTATTAGCTTTTAACCCATGTTTTCCTAAATAAAATGAATTGTAACTTGATATCATCCAGTGTTTAGTCTGAATTTTATTCTTTAGCACCACATGTTTTAGAATATAACTTTCATGAGCCAGGCGTGGTGGCGCACACTTGTAATCCCAGTACTTTGGGAGGCAGAGACTGGAGGATCCGGGTTCGCGGCCAGCCTCAGCTCTCTCTCTCTCTCTCTCCCTGTCTCTCTCTCTCTCTCTCTCTCTCTCTCTACTTAGTGAGGCCCTCCGCAACTTTGTGAGACCCGGTTTCAAAATAAAGTATAAAAAAATAGGGCCGGGGGCGTAGCGCGGAGATAGAACGCCCTTGCGTTCAATCCCTGGTACCGCAAAAAAAAAAAAAAAACAGAATATAACTTTCATCAATAGGTATTTGAGATGCAATAGCATTAACATAATTTTTTACATGTTAAAGAATTACTCTGCCTTCTCACATGATGTGCTTTTAATTCTAAAAAGAATTTCATGAAATATTTCTTCAGTTAAATTGATTTTCATGGTTTTAAGTATAGAAACTATGTTTCCTTTGGACTAATTTCATCAGTATCATCTCAGAAGTCTACATCTCCTAAAATGTGGCTTATTTTCTTCCAAGTCCTCCTTCCCTATTCAAACTCCATGGAAGCTCATGAGAGTAAGGATCGTTGCTATCTTGTTCATCACTACAAGATACAAGTGACCAGGTACAGTGTCACACACCTGTAATCCCAGTACTTGGGAGGCTCAGACAGGAGGATTGCAGGTTCAATGCCAGCCTCAGTAACTTGGCACTTAGTGAGACACTAAGCAACTTTGTGAGACCCTGTTTCAAACTAAACACTAAAAAGGGCTGGGGATGTAGCTCCAAGGTAGAATGCCCCTGGGTTCAAACCCCAGTACCCAAAAAATTAAAGATACAAGCATTGTTCCCAAAACATAGAGAGACTAGCTCATAATAAGTGCTCATTATATATTTATTATTTGAATGAATGATGAATGAAGGAGTGAAGTACATGTAATTATAGAGTCTAAAGTCATTACTCTGGGCTTTCATTATGAATAATAGAAAATTATTAGGAAACTTTTTTTAATGCTCGTAGAACATATTGGGCATTGTATTTTGATTTGTTAATAGCACCCAAAATTTTAATTTGATCCTTGCAGTCATTATGTGAGAAAAGCACTCTTTGATTTATATGCATACATACATACATACATACATGCTATAACTTATCTACACAGGTAAGTGACTGTCTGAGACCATAAGCTCATTGAAGAAGCAGAGTTTGGAATCACTGGAGATCTGGAGAGATTTGTTGTAGTGGTTAAGAACTTGGACTTGGGAGCAGAGTACTTGGAATTAATCTTGGCTCTGTCTTTTACAAGTGTGAGCCCTAGAACAAGTTACCTAAGCTCTTGGTGCTTCAATGGACTCATACCAGAACTATCATGAGGCTGAAAGGAGTCAACATGGCTTAGAACAGTGCCTACAACTAGAAAGCATGATATCAGTGTTTATTATTTCTAGCCAAGGATCCTTTCTACTCTGGGCTAGAAAGAAAATGCTTTCTTCAAAATTGTCTATATTATTTACCTTCAAATACACATATATATTCTGCTACCTTTCAAAGCATGGTAGCATGTGCATACTCTAACCACGTACTTAAGCTCTGTGAATCTAATCTTTTATATTTATAGTTTTATTACATTGATTATAATTTATAGGGATTTTTGTAATTTCATTTAACTTAAAATATCCTATCCAAGAAAGAGTGGTAAATAGAATTTACTGCAAACTAATGGTGAAACAGAATTTTATGAGATGTAATAAACAAACAAGGCATTGTATCTCTCCTACCAGAAACTTCACCATAAAGTGTCAATGTACATATATAAGACTGGGTTCCTATTTTATCTCCTAAGTAGCAAAAAGATCATAATTTTAAATTGACTTTGGTGATATCTGATAACTAACAGTTGATAAATTATCTGTCAAGAATGTGAAGACCATGTAGACCATGTCAGATATTTAAAATAGATATATGCAATTTTATCAGAATTTAGCTGAAATTCATCTATGTTACCCCAGAGTGATACATATTGACTTCAAACTAGATTAAGGAAGGAATTTAGTTTTCAGTCACTATGTTAAGGTTACTCAGTCACTATTGCTTAGACGGAGAAGTCATGAAGATAAAAACCAAAAGTTGGATTTTCACTACACTGTTGCAATATTTGTGGGCTACCCTGAGAAGATGAGGCTGTATCACAATAGGCAGTGTGGACCTTAGATCAAAGTCCACACCTCAATAGATTAAAATTAATGGTAAATATTTGGATTCCCCAAATCAGTATCCAGCAGTACCATGTTCAGAAAAAAAAAGTTTCTGACATATTAAAGTCATGACAAAAAATTAAAAGTTTCATGACATTCTTATATCAATAAAATTTGAAAATGTTCTTTGGGTTGTGGAAATTTTCTATTGCTATATAAAGAGTATGGTAAAAAAATCCCTCTTCTATTGATAATGCCATTATTTTCTTCCTTAGTATCCTAAATTGGTTTTAAAAACATTTTTAACGGAATGTGTATAAAATAAACCAGGAAGAAACATATTCCACATTCTACATGGTTTGTTTTGAAGAATAATTCTAAATATATGACCATATATTCTTTTATTCTTAAGATCTCAATGAACTCAGGAACTCAGTTACAGCCATTCATAGCTTCACCTACAAGTGGGAACAAATGTTAGAGTCAGTTAGTGAAGAATAATGATAAAGTATTTGCTTCAGAGGCTAGATTTGTTTGGGGGACCAGAAAGACCCGAATAGTTCTGGCACCGCCCTTTTTCCAGCTAATCAGACGCCATCATTTAACTAACCGTGTAGCCTGTAGACCGTTTTTGACTCTTGAACATTCAGTTTTCTCATCTGTATAGCTGGAATGACCTCACTGGGAGAGACTGGGTATTAGCTGAGACCAATTATAAAGCTTTTGGCACAGTTCCTGTTACTCTACCAAGTACTCAATAAATGCTGCCCATTTATGATCATGAAGTACATTGAAAAGGTAGTTGAATTTTGCCAGTACTTAGTCTCTGTAAATTATGTCATTATTTCCTAGGAGGTGGAAATAGCTAAAGCAGCCTTTTGAGAACGTGTTGTGCAGGGTTTGCATATTCTTGTAGTTTCTTTAATAACAGTAGTATTATACCTGAAACAGTCTCACACTCATCTAGACAAATGGATTAGCAATAGGAAATGAGGTTTCCTGTAACAAGGTGATAGCAAAACATGGAATATAAACCTCTATGCAGTTATAATACCATTAAATCAAAATGTAGGAAATCAACCCAAACACTACATGCTTCCCTATGTATTCATTTGTTTAGTTCACAGGTTATCATCCTTTTGTTGTATATTGGGTCACTATTTACTGGAAATGGGATCAATAAAATCCATTCCATTGATAAGTTAATATAATTACTTTGAAAACTTTATATTTTGAAATGATTTAGACTCAAGAAATTACAAACATACTCCCAAGGAGTCCTGGGTATCCCTTTCTCAGCTTTTACCCATACAGAAATCTTTTTTTTTTTTTTTTTTTTTTGCGGTACCGGGGATTGAACCCAGGGTCATTCTACCTCCGAGCTACACCCCCGGCCCTATTTTTTATCCCTTATTTTGAAACCGGGTCTCACGAAGTTGTGGAGGGCCTCACTAAGTAGCTGAGGCTGGCCGCGAACCTGGATCCTCCAGTCTCCGCCTCCCAAGTACTGGGATTACAAGCATGCATCACCACGCCTGGCTCTGAAATCTTACATAATTAGTATAGGACATTACTAAAGCCAGAATATGATTGGCACGATACACTTAACTAAACTACAGATCTTACTCATTATTCACCAATTTTTAAGGCATCCATTTTTTTGTCTTTGTGTATATGTCTGTGACATGTTGCCACATGTATATATTCTTAAAACCAGCTCCACTATCAAGATACAGAATGTGTTCAACATTATAAAAAAACTCTTCATATTGGCTTTTATAACCACACCCTCCTTACCTTCCCCAACCCCTGGCAACCACTTTATGTTCTGCATCACTATAATTTTGACTACTCTTTATATTTCGTTCTTTCAGTTCAGAAAGATTTAATAGCAAGAGCAATTCTTATCTATATTTTTAAATGCATTTAAAGAGAGATTTTAGATACTCTGGAGATATGTGGAAATGGGTCACATAAGTACAGTAATTCATAATATTAAATTTTGAACTCCAGTAAGAATTCATATGAATATAACTTGAGTTTATGAGATGCTAAGGTCCTGATTGTCACTGTTTCATTTTCAGAGGTACAAGTTAATTGTTATGATTCACAATCTCATAGGCATTACTGTCTTAGATGATTGCTATTTAAGAAAAGTATAGGAAAAAACTTTGAGAATATTTTTTTCATTTTTGAAAGAGATAAAAGAAACAGCTTTGAAACCAAATTTTTTAGATTTAAATGAAATATTTTACTTTTCAATTGTAAATTTCTATTGAGTCTATATGGTAAAAGTTTTGAAGTATGGACAAGGTAATAATGTTTTAATAAATATATCTCTGAAACAACAATAAAATGTCTTTCCTGAAGTTTCTAAATTAATCTCTAAATAATAAATTTATAATGCTCTGAAGTCTATATACTTGTGTCTTATCATTTTTAAGGTTTTTCTTTCTCTTGTCCAAAAGTTAAAATTACTAATTTGGAGTTTTTTTTGACACAGGGTCTTGCTAAAGTTGCTCTGTCTTGCCTCAAACTTGTAATCATCCTACTCAACCTCCCAAGTAGCTGAGATTACAGGAGTGCACCACCACACCTGGTTTCCATTTGGCTTTTAATGCATTATCTCTTGACCATCTAGTTTGTACTATCAAGTTCATTCATGGGTTAGAACAGAAATGACAATAAAATTTGCTTCTATCACAGCAAGAGTTGTAGGTTTATTTTAAATAATTAAAGCATAACTATCAAAGCAGAGGGTCCAAAAGCTCAAGTGCATGAGAATTTTAGGCAACTCATGCTCAATAGGACTAAATCCTTATAGACAAACAGATTTAGCTCAAGATGTCTAAAACCTAAAAACCCCAAATTTTTATTTCTTCATTAATATTTAATATGTTTCATTAGTTTTAGAATTCTAGCATTCAAATATTTGGACATTTATTTATATGAGAAGACTTTCCTTTTTCAGTAGAAATATTGGAAAAATAGAAGGCAATTTTATAGTATATGGCCCCCTCATCACTTCTTTTTAAAATTTTCATTTACTTATAACCCCATCTTTTTCCACAGATGATCTGAAGCAGATTCTAGGAAAATGCATACAATGAAAAGTAAAAGAGAAATTGAAAATTGGAGCCAAAGAAAAGAATTGTGAAGATATGCCAATGATGATAAGGGTCTGAATACTTAATGTGTTTCAACAGAATACTCTGAGACTGAGTAATTTATAAGGAACAAAAATTTATTTCTTATGGTTCTGGAGGCTGGGAAGTCTACAGCCAAGGTTCTGGCATCTGGTATCCATTGAAAGCCTCCTTGCTACATCTTTACATGATAGAAGGTGGAAACGTTGGTAGGGACAAATGTTATGTCCTCACATGAGTGAAGAATGAAAGAGAGCGAACCCATTCCCACAGCCCTTTTAGTTACAGCATTTGTCCATTCATAAGCATAAAACCTTCATGATCTAAACAGCTCCTTACACTGTTGCATTGTGGATTTTTTCTAGCACCTGAATTTTTAAATTTTTATTTATTAATTTGTGTGTGTGTGGTACTAGGGGTTGAAGCCAGAGTGTTCTATATCTGAGTTACACCAGCTCTTTTCATTTATTTATTTTTTATTTTGAAACAGTGTTTCACTAAATTGCTGAGGGCCTTGCAAGATTGCTGAGGCTAGCCTCGAATTTATAATCCTCTTGTCTCAACCTCCAGAGTACTGGGATTATAGGCATGCACCATCATGCTTGACCTCTTTATTTTTTGAGACAAGTTCTATCTATGTTGCCCAGGCTGGCCTCAAACATGTGATCCTCCTACTTCAGCCTTCCAGGTATCTGTGTACCACCATCCCCACCCAAACACATGAATTTTAGAAGATGTATTCAGACCATAGCATATTGTTGTGTGTCCTGTTTAGAAAGGAGGAGTAATTCAAATGTTTTGGATAGAAGCAAGGTTCAATCTTGAGTCTTATAACAGGCACTATATTCTCAAAATTTCTATGACAAATACAAGCATACATTTTATTTTGAGTTTTTGAGTAGAGTTTTTTTTAAACATTTTGAGTTTTCTTAAACATTCTCGAAGGAAACTTGACAACATAATATTAACATATGACTTTGAATATGATTTTAGGGAAGAAAATGAAACTCTCTAGAATGAGTTTTGAGCCAATTCTGAAATCAGTACAGCCTCAAATAGTAATGTCTTCCCTGAGATGGGAGAATGATAGGGCACCCCTATATTTACTCCCCTTGACCTGAACTAATTGCACCTTCTGGTGATCTACAGTAAACCAGGTTTTCAGTAAAACAGCTGCTTAGTGAGGCCCTCCGCAACTTAGTGAGACCCTGTTTCAAAATGAAGAATGAGAAATAGGTCTGGCAGTGTAGCTCAGAGGTAGAATGCCCCTGGGTTCAATCCCCAGTACCAAAAAAAAAAAAGATTTTATAAAAAAAAAACATTTTAATATATGGATGAATACTTCCCTGAACTGGACTTTTGAAGAGTCCAGAGTTGTTTCAAATACACCTGTAAGACCTGTGCCAAAACTGACTTTCATTTTAAATTGTAATGATCTTAACCAATGTTATAACCTGATCTGAAGAACTTCACTTCTAGACCAGGAAGAGGCACCTATAGTAGTTTCTTCCAGATGGGGCACTCAAAATGCCACAATTTTGTGTGTTGAAGTAACAAATTACTTAGTTTCTAACAACTTACTATGGCAGGGATATAACATGGAAGACAACACAGCATAACTAGAAAATCCAGAATCAAATAAGTGTTTTCTTTTAATTCACAGCATATTTAATTAGTTTATGATGGACTTTATAAATTTTATATAGCTTATAAAATTTATAAGTTTAAAAGTTTATAAATCCATTGCTAGACTTTTTCTCTCCCAACTCTTCTGTTTCCAGTGTTAACCATTTTGATAGGTCTAGATTTACATTCTTTTCATGTTGTAGATGTCTGGGACAGAAAAGCACTAATTAATTCATGTCTAGGAAGAAAATGCATTTCTTTATTTTTTCTAAATGAAAAACAAAAGAGCAACTCTTTCTTTCACAAATAAATTCATCATTTGGTGACATGACAAGATGTTCTTTCTTGATTTAAATACTAAGCCCTACAAGAAAGTATCAAGAAAAAGTGACTCAAGCTTAATCCCTTGTGGTTACTAATATTGAAAACAAAATTTTCTTAAATCTGTTGTTGTCAGGAAGGTAAATTCTCTAAATTTCACTGTAAAGATTCCATTTTGTTGAATGCCAGTGAAACTGCTGTGTATGTATTCTTGCAAACAAACAATGAAAGCCAGGCAAAGGCCCAAAGGACCTCCTAAGAAGAGTTGTCTATGAATGTGAAAAAAAATGAATGAAAGCATCTCAGCTTACCAATAACTTCAAAAGTATTTTACAAGAGCTAAAACCAGTACAACTTGTCTATACAGGAACCTGTAGTTCCTAGAAGGATGCACATTAAAAAGAAATTTGCAATGAATAAAATAGATATTAGTAGCATAATTGTAGGTAAAGAATCTAACCTTAAAACATTATAATCCTCTTATAAAGTCTACTCCTTTGCTCACATTATCTTTGCTCACATTATCTCCTGTAGCTTTACTTTTTCTCATTGTACTTTCTCCCTCCTTGATTTATCAAAAAAAGAGTGTGGGGCCCAGAGAAAGCACAGGATGGCGCTGAGGACCTGACCCCGGTCACCCCACACAGCTGCGGGATGAGCATTTACCCTGCACAACTACAGACATGTATAAAGTTATGTAAGGAAGGCTAGGCAAGGTGTAATATGCATGTACACATCCATGCTGATGTGGATGTGTGCCATTTTTTGCAGAACCCTATATAAGAAATAGGTCTGCAGAATAAAGTTGCTGTTTGTTCTCCTCTGGATGACTGCTCCCTGTGCTTTCTTCAACCTGGGGATCCTACTGCCTGCAACCACAGCTAACTCCTGACAGGGCGCCTCACAACTGGCATAGTCGGCAGGATGAGTTGAGTGCCCCCAGTGCCCCTCCAGAGAAGCAGCCCCAGGGTAGAGGGAAAGTGGCCCCCATCCTCCCTGAGATTCCCAGTAGCAGAATATCTGGCCATGTGGACCTCACCAGAAGATTGGAACAATGTATGTCCCCAGTCCGAAGTCCAGAAGGCTTTAAAAGTGCTGGAGCCACACATTCCAGCATGCAAGCAGGGCAGAAAGTCCCAGTTGCAGCTGGGTAGGAGGGGGCTGCTGGGCAGCCCTGGGCCTCACAAATTCAATTGCAGTGGGCTTGGCAGGTTGACACAGCCCCGGTGACAATGAGGGGTGAGTCAGGACATTGGTGACAGCACACACTGTGGAGTGCTGTGGTGGTGGCGGCCAGTGGGTGGCTAGACTAGACTCAGTGGCTGGTGTACCAGGTTAGCAGGGGAACTGGTTGACCTAAGGCTGCATATAAAATTGACTATTTACTGGTCCTCCTGCAGTATGCAGTGCATCCTGGCACTAATTGATGGGAATTGGACATTTGGCTCCTAAGCAATATGATGTGTATATACCCCCCATAGCTGAGTATATCCTGGGGGTGGACATGTTACAGGGATTGACTGAGCAGACAACTATTGGAGAATTCTGACTACAGGTGCATGTGGTAAAGACCATCACTAGAGGACATCCCCATCATGCTCCCTTACAATTCCCTCAAGTCACAAGGATTGTGAATATATGGCAGTACAAGTTACCAGGAGAGCATGAGGAAATTGGAAAAATTACACTAAAGCTGGAAGAGGCCAGTGTAATACACCCAACTCATAGCTCATTCAACTCTCCTGTGTGGCCAGTATGAAAACCTAATAGTTCCTAGGGCATGACACTGGACTATCAGGAACTATATGAAGTGACACCGCCCTTCCATGCAGCAGTACCCAACATTTCAGAACTGATAGATCTCCTGTCACATGAACGGGGACAGCTCCATTATGCCATAGCCTCTTGGCAGAAGCCTGAGGCATGTCATGGTCAGTTGGCACAGGATTTGGCCTCTTGGTTGAATCCTGAGGCTGTACGGTTATACCACTGTATTGATGATGCTATGCTAACATCTGATTCTCTTACAGAGTTAGAAGCAGCTGCATGGAGTCTCCAAGCCACTTACCAGGAATGGGGGTAGCTGTCAACAAGGTCCAGGGACCTGGGTATTCTCTCAAATTCTTGGAAGTTGTCTGGTCAGGTAAGACAAAGGTGATAACCAAAGCAGTGATAGACCAGGAACAGTCACACAATTATAGGGTCTTTAGGGGTTATGGCAGAAACAAGGCACTAGGAATAGCCCAATTGGATTTTGGTCATAGCTATGGAAAGGGGCAGGGGCTGTATATGCTGCCCTAATCACTTGTGAACCCATTCCAAGTACTGGATCAGTGATGGTGCAGACCTCCTACCCTATTGAAGGTTGGCTGAGGTCTTGGACTCAGATCCCCCAGACAGGGATAGCTCAAAGTGACTCTGACAAAGTGGGATGCATACTTAGAGCAACGAGCACAGTTTTCTAGAACCCCTTTGTCTGAACAGTTACATACTTTGCTGGGGCCAATACAGTTCTGAGCAAGAGCCCTCTTGGAACCTATGGAAGTGGAAGATATGTAAAGTCCCTAGGAGGAAGGGAACCTGTGGAAGTGGGAGACTCGCCAAGTCTCTTTGGGGAAAGGAGAGCCCCTATATCAATGGAATCATGGTATACTGATGGCTCTGGTCATGGGCAATAGCCCATGTGAGCAGCTGTGGCCTTACAGCCCTCCACAGAAATGTTTTGGTATGAGACCAGTGCTGAATACATCATGTAGAATGCTGTGTATTCTACATGATGTATACCAGGCACAGCAAGCTTTAGTGGAGATGGATGCAGAGGTATGGGCTATTCAAGCTTTACAGGAGGACCTGCTTACAATGTAGTAAAACTCATGGGCTCCTCCTGGAGATGGGTAGTGACTATCCTTGCCTGTGTGGCTGGAGGAATAATAGTCACCTCTTGTGCCCTTTATTGTTGTTGTGGTATTTTGGCCCAATGTAATGCTCTCAGTGTCAAGTCACACACCACCACCCTGTAGAGTTTGTAATTTGGAAGCCCAGAGAAAGTACAGGCTGGTGGTGAGGACCTGACCTCTCTCACCCCATGCAGTCACAGTCACAGATGTGCACACATCCTGTACAGCTGCAGATGAGTGCACATCCCACGCAACTGCAGATGAACACTTACCCCATGCAGCTGCAGACATGTATGAAGTTATGGAAAGATGACCAGGCAAGGAGCAATATGCATGCACATGTCACAGTGACATGGATGTGTGCCATTTTGTACAGAACCCTATATAAGGAATGGGTCTGCAGAATAAAGTTGCTGTTTGTTCTCCTCCAGATAGTGGCTCTGGGTGCTTTCTTCATCCTGGAGATCTCACCACCTGTAACCACACCTGGTCCCAGACTGGGCCCTGGACAAGGAATAACTGAGACATGCTCCAAACAAGTTAAACCATCTGATAATATCTGCTTAAAATTTCCCAAACATGGTTCAAGTTCCTTTTCTAGGACAAACTTGGAATTACTTTGAACATGCTACTTTACCTCTTTAGCCTCAACCTTGTGTCTACAAAAAAGAAATTACGTATAGGGCAGGACTGTGGCAAAATTTGGATGACATGTGATTAAATTGCCTAGAACCTAGCAGGTGCTAAATAAATAGCATTTTAACTAGTTTTTTAAATTGATAGGCTTCTATTGTCTAAATAAAGTTACCCTCCCAATGATGGAGAACTTAATTACTCAAGGTAAGTTTCAAGTAGTCTTCCTTATTATTTTGTAGAAACCATGAGGGAATGCAAAAAAATATATCCATGAGCTTAGTTCATATCATGTAAACTTTCCATTTGCAAACTTGTGCTGTAAGATTTCAGTAACAGCTAGATGTGCTGTGGCGCCAGGTGAAGGAGCTATCTAGAGGCCCAAGGAATGTGAAAGACAATTTAGTGCTTCCTCCTCACCTGCACTTCATCTTACCCTTTGCTGTCTATGGACTATTCATCAGTATTACCATGCAGTGAAATCACCTTTTGAAATTTTAATCAATTTAACATTGGTGTATCAATAGATTAGATGAAATAACTTTTGCTGTCTCTTCCAAGCACCTTTGTCATATGAATGGCTTACAGCCCTCATATTTCTCAATATGAATTTCTAGATATCCTTCTATTTCAATCTTGTTTTCAAAGGACAAGGTGGAAGATGACAGTGGTAATGAAGATTAACTGAAAGACTAATTATTTAGTCACTGAGGGGGGGATGAGGCATACAGCTAAATCTTTCTGTCACGAATATTCATAACTAGTTCAGTTTAAATGCCAGATTTATGAGAGCAAGTGATCCATCTCTATCACACACTGGATGCTTTATTTAAGGTAGGTTCAGAAGAATCTTAATTTTTCATGCACAGCTATTCACCATACATCAATCCTAAAACATTGCTCTTTTTCCATTTTCCTATGTATTATGCCCTATGTGTACTTAACCACAGACATTTAAAGTGAGTCTTTGAGGCCTTCTGCAACTTGGTGAGACCCTGTTTCAGAATAGAAAATACAATAGGGATGGAGTGTAGCTCAGAGGTAGAATGCCTCTGGATTCAATCCCCAGTGTCACACACACACACACACACACACACACACACACACACACAAAAGTGAGTCTTAAGTGGCCATTAAATATTAGAAATCTCTTTATTTTTCAACACTCACAAGACAATTGTGTGGGGTTTTTTCTTCTTAATGCAACCACAAGCATCATCTAATTGTTGAAAAGTTTGTATGCCATAAACCCAACATGAATAGAGTGCTAATTTGCAGGTTCAATTGCATGAAGGAGGTACTTACTTTTATACCTACTAACATTTTGATACTATAAGCATTTCAATTATAGTATATATCTAGTATTAAATTGGGATATGATTTAAATATTGAATTGACTATAAAAAGTTAATGTAAAAACCAATGTAAAAGAAAGCCTTACTGTAAATGTCTTGTCAAGTTTATATAACTATACCAAATTAAAATTATAAATAATTAATCAAACATTAATAAAAATATTTTCTTCTTCCTATACCTAGATAACAATGTAGTCTTTTCCATCATAGTAAAACAGTAAACAAAAAGTAATTCAAGCTCTGCTTCCTGCCTCCATGATGTCAGAGAGGAACTTTGTGTGTGCATTCTCCCTCCAATTACTGCCTCTCCTTGCCCTGAGCTTCAGACCCTGGCTGCACATGGACCGAAGCCAGAATCTCCAAAAAACTGCAACTTTTGACTGGTGATGGCAGTGGCAGATGCAAGGCATGCTGGGAGACCCCGTTGAACTTGGCTACTGATGAAAGCTACTGTGTGTGGAGCCCCTATTCTGTGGGACACAGAGTGTCTCCACCTGTGCCCAGGCCAGCCTGAGAGGGACTCGGCCTAATGTACAGAGAGTGCCGGTGTCCTCCACCTGTGCCCAGTCAGAGAGAAAGAGGGACGCAGGCAGCGAAGAGGGTGAGCCTTCCCCCACCTGGGTCCAGGCCAGCCCAAGAGAGTCTCTGCCTAAACAGAGGGACTCAGGAAGCAGAGAGTGCCAGTGTTCTTCACCTGTGCTCAGGCCAAATAGGTGAACCACCAGAAAAGACTGTCAGACACCAAAGACAAACTAACTAGTACTGACAAATGGAACCAATCAGCAGCCCGCACATTGAAGTTTAAAAACACACAGGTACAAACTGACCTACCCACATCTCTGAGTCTACTCCCTATTACAGAGGTGACAGACAGGTCCACGGACCTCAACACTTGGAACTCATCAACAACACTATTGCAGTGGACAGAAGGAACCCTAGAGTAATTGCAACCCAGTACCAACAATCTACTGGCAGAACAACAGTGGGATGATATGGGACACAGATTTCGAAGAACATATTAAAGGGTGATAAACATGCAACAGAGAGCTAAGAATAACCATACAGTAGAGGCTAGCCATCTTTAAGGCACACCTAGTAATAAAAATCTACCTCCAGAACAGGTTACTATACAGGGAGAGTGATTAGACATAGGAAACCTACAGAGTGAGAGAGAGAGATACCAAAAGCAACAAAGATATAAACTTAAGAAACCTAAAATCAATAACTGAATTGAAGGCATCAATACAAACTATTAACAGTAGACTAGAACACACGGAAAACAGAATCTCACTCTTAGAAGATGACCACTCCAAAAGTGAGCGCATTGTATATAACATAGAAAAAACAATTCAACAGCATGAATTGGACATTAAAGAGATCTCCGCCAATTTGAAAAGAGCAAACCTAAGAATAATAGGCATAGAAGAGGGAATAGAAGCTGAAACCAAAGGAATCAATAATCTTTTCAGAGAAGTAATATTAGAAAATTTCCCAAACATAAAGGGAGGTCAACACCCAGGTACAAGAAACATATAGAACCCCTAAAAGATAAGATCAGAGAAGAGGTTCACCACGTTACATAATAGTCAAATTGACTAACATAGAGGCCAAGGAGAGAATCTTAAAGGCAACCAGAGAAAAAACCAAGTAACATACAGAGGCAAACCAATAAGAATCACTCCCGACCTTCCAAACCACGTCATGAAAGCCAGGAGGACCTGTGGCGACATATTCCAAACTCTGAAAGAAAACTACTTCCAACCAAGATTTTCTTACCCAGCAAAGATATCTATAAAATTTGATGGGGAAATAAACACCTTCCATGACAAACAGAAGCTGAAAGAATTTATGTCTGCTAAAGCAGCATTAGAGAAAATACTCAAAGAGATTAACTATAAAGAAGAGATAATAAAAAGAATGCCAGAACCAAAGAAACAATAACTTCCATCAAACAGCCCACTAAAAAGAGAAAAAAAAAACACTACCTCAAACAGAAGTCAAAATTCAAAATGTTAGGAATTAAGAATTATTTCTCAATAACCACACTGAATATAAATGGACTCAATTCCCCAATCAAAAGACATAAGGTAGCAAAATGGATCAAAAATCTTAAACCATCTATATGCTGCTTACAAGAAACACACCTTACAAGTAAAGACACTCACAAACTAAAAGTAAAAGGCTGGAGCAAGGTAATCCATGCTAGTGGAACACGAAGACAAGCAGGAGTAGCAACTATGATATCAGACAAATTAGACTTCAAGCCTAAACTTATCAGAAGAGACAAAGAAAGTCACTTTTTACTGGTAAAAGGAACAATCCAGCAAGAGGATATAATGATAGTCAACATTTATGTGCCAAATATAGGTGTGACCACTTTCATAAAACAAATTCTTCGTGACTTTAAGTCACACATAGATCCTAATACAATAATATTGGGAGATTTCAACACTCCTCTCACACCACTCAATCAGTCTTCAAGACAAAAGGTCAGTAAAGATGCCTCAGACCTAAGGAACACCACTAGACACATACAGAATATTCCACCCAAAAACAGCTGAATTCACATTTTTTTCAGCTGCTCATGGAACCTTCTCTAAAATAGACCATATCCTACACCACAAAGCAAGTACTAGCAAATTCAAGAAATGTGACATAATCCCCTGTGTATTTTCAGACCATAATGGGATGAAACTAGAAATCAACTGTAAGAAGACACAGAGAAATCTCATAGACACATGGAGACTGAACACCACACTGCTGAATGAGGTCATAGAGGAAATAAGGGAAGAAATTAAGAAATTACTAGAAACAAATGAAAATAGGGAAACAACATATCATTATCTCTGGGACACGTTGAAAGCAGTATTAAGAGGAAATTTCATAGCACTGAGTGCTCACATAAGTAGAACTGAAAAGCACCAAATAAACAATCTAATGACACACCTCAAAGCCCTTGAAAAGCAGGAACAGTCTAACCCCAAAGCCAGTAGAGGACAGGAAATTATTAAAATTAGTGCAGAAATCAATGAAGTGGAGAATAAAAAAACAAAAAAATCAACAAAACCAAAAGCTGGTTTCTTGAAAAAATATACAAGATAAATAAACCATTAGCCAACCTAACCAAAAGAAAGAGAGAATCAAACCAAATTATCAAAATAAGAGATGAAAAAGGAGATATCATCACCAACAGTGCAGAAATCCAGAGGATTATCAGAAACTACTTTGAAAAGATATACTCAAACAAAACAGAAAATCTAGAAGAAATTGACAAATTTCTAGACACATACAACCCTCCCAAATTGAATCAAGAAGATAAAGAAAAATTAAACCAACCAATAACAATCAAAGAGATTAAAGCAGCAATGAAGAGTTTACCATCAAAGAAAAGCCCAGGTCCAGATGGTTTCCCAGGTGAATTCTATAAAACCTTTATGGAAGAGCTAATACCAATATTCCTCAATTTATTCCATGAAATAGAAATAAATAGGACTCTCCCAAATACATTCTACAAAGCCAATATCACATTAATACCAAAACCGAATAGAGACAGATCAAGGGAAGAAAACTACAGGCCCATATCATTGATGAACTTAGATGCAAAACTTCTAAACAAAATATTAGCAACACGCATTCAAGACCACATCAAGAAAATTATACACCATGACCAAGTCGGGTTTATCCCAGGTAGGCAAGGCTGGTTAGACATAT
The DNA here is from genome assembly GCA_004027185.1 of Glis glis. Taxonomy (NCBI): domain Eukaryota; kingdom Metazoa; phylum Chordata; class Mammalia; order Rodentia; family Gliridae; genus Glis; species Glis glis. The sequence goes on from PVJS01005281.1 coordinate 32,989, forward strand.
GTAAAACAATCCATGTAATTCACCACATAAACAGAACTAAAGACAAAAATCACATGATCATTTCAATAGATGCTGAAAAAACATTTGACAAAATCCAGCACCCATTCATGCTAAAAACACTGCAGAGAATCGGAATAGAAGGAACATACCTCAACATCATAAAGGCAATATACAATAGGCCTACAGCAAACATCATACTGAATGGGGAAAAACTTCGAGAGTTCCCTTTAAAAACAGGAACAAGACAAGGATGTCCGCTGTCACCACTCCTTTTCAACATAGTACTTGAAACTCTAGCCAGAGCAATAAGGTAAGAGAAGGAAATAAAAGGAGTACAAATAGGAAAAGAGGAACTGAAACTATTTGCAGATGACATGATATTATACTTAGAAGATCCAAAACATTCAACCAAAAGGCTCATAGAACTGATCAACAAATTAATCAATGTGTCTGGATACAAAATCAATCTTAAAAAAATCAGAAGCTTTTCTGTATGCCAACCATAAATTCACTGAAAAAGAAATCCAGAAGACATTTCTACTCACGATATCCCCCAAAACAATAAAATACTTGGGGATAAACCTAACCAAGGAGGTAAAAGACCTCTACAAGGAAAATTATAAAACATTGAAAAAGAAATTGAAGAAGATCTTAGAAGATGGAAAGATCGCCGGGCGTGGTGGCGCACGCTTGTAATCCCAGTACTTTGGGAGGCGGAGACCGGAGGATCCGGGTTCGCGGCCAGCCTCAGCTCTTGCTCTGTCTCTCTCTCTCTCTCTCTCTCTCTCTCTCTCCTTAGTGAAGCCCTCCACAACCTCATGAGAGTTTCAAAATAAAGCATAAAAAATAGGGCCGGGGGCATAGCGCGGAGGTAGAACACCCCTGCATTCAATCCCCGGTACCACAAAAAAAAAAAAAAGAAGAAGATGGAAAGATCTCCCATGATCTTGGGTAGGCAGAATAAATATCATCAAAATGACGATTCTTTCAAAAGTGATCTACAGATTCAATGCAATGCCCATTAAAATATCAAAGTCATTCTTCACTGACATAGAAAAATCTGTCCTTAAATTCATTTGGAACAACAAAAAAACCAGAATAGCCAAAGTAGTTCCCAGCAACAAGAACCATGCAGGAGGCATCACAATACCTGACTTCAAACTATACTACAAAGCCATAGTAATAAAAACAGCATGGTATTGGCACAAAAGCAGACACATAGACCAATGGAGAAGAATAGAGGACTCCGAAACAAATCCACATACCTACAGCCAATGATTTTTAGAAAGGGGCTAAAAACATCCACTGGAAAAAAGATAGCCTCTTCAACAAATGGTGCTGGCAAAACTGGCTAACCATATGCAGAAAAATAGAAATAAACCCCACCTTTTCACCTTGTACAAGAGTCAATTCAAGATGGATCAAAGACCTAGAAATCAGACCAGAGACCTTGCAGCTACTCAAAGAGGGCATAAGTCCAACACTTCAACACATAGGCACAGGTAAAGACTTCCTCAACAAGACCCCAAAGGCACAGGAAATTAAAATGAGGATCAATACATGGGATTGATTGCACTAAACTGCATTAAACTGAAGAGCTTTTGTGCAGCAAAGGAAACAATCAAGATCCTCAACAGAGAGCAGACAGAATGGGAGAAAATTTTTTCCAGCTACTCCTCTGATAGAGGACTAATATCTAGAATATACAGAGAACTTAAAAAAATCACCACTAAATAAACAAATAACCCAATCAAAAAATGGGCAAGTGAACTAAATAGACACTTCACAGAAGAAGAAATACAAATGGCCAATACATGTATGAAAAAATGTTCAACATCATTAGCAGTCAGAGAGATGCAAATCAAAACTACCCTGAGATTTCACCTAACCCCAATTAGAATGGCAATCATTAAAAACACAAATAACAACAAATGCTGGTGAGGATGTGGAGAAGTAGGAACTCTATTATACTGTTCGTGGGATTGCAAATTAGTGCAACCACTTTGGAAAACAGTGTGGAGGATCCTCAGAAGAATGGGAATGAACCTACTATGTGACCCAGCAATACTACTTGTTTATACCTGCACAATTCACAATTGCCAAACTTTCTAACCAGCCAAGGTGTCCATCAACAGATGAATGGATTACAAGACTATGAGATATGTACACAATGGACTTTGACGCAGCCATAAAGAACAAAATTACCCCATTTGCAGGGAAATGGAGAGAACTAGAGAACATTATGCTAAGTGAGATTACTCAGTCACAAAGAGTGAAAAGTCGGATGTTCTCCCTAATATGTGGAAGCTAGATAGAATGGGACTTAGAAGGGACTCCAGTCAAAGAAGAAGAAAACTTTAGATGAACAAAGGTGACCGGGAGTGGGAGTGGAGAGAAACAAACTAAGACACATGATGTATATACACAAACTTATAAGACTCAATCACTATGCTGAGCAGGAAAGGGAGGGAAGGGGGTGGGAATAGGGTGGGATTTGAGGGAGGGCTAAAGGAGCAATGTGTGCATGTATGATTCTGCTACCCTAACACTTATCAAAATGTATAATTACAATGCACCAATAAATGAATATATCAAAAAGTAATTCAAGTGAATTCCTAATTTACATATAAATAAAAATGAAAATAAAATCATTTAATATTTGAGGATAAATATCTGTTGCTTAAAAATGTGTGCTAAACCATCATATTCCTTAAAGTTATAAGCTTTCCAGTTTTTGCAGATAGGAAGCATTGAGAACTCCAAGCAAGTTAGGATTTTGATCTTTTTGTCTAATTTAGGCATTGCTGTAAGTGATAAAAGAGAACGTCTTACAAATCATTCCCACAAATATTTTTCTCAAGTAATTTGTTCTTCAACAAGGAGGGAAATCACCAATCTTATATTTAACTGAAGCTCTTTGAACACAATTAGAGGTTCATAATTATGCCACTCAACCTTCAGTTTTTCCTTGGCCATGGTCCTTTCAAGTTTGAGATGTTTATCTAGCTACTAAAAGTTCCTGATATTTTTATCAACTAAAATAATGAGCAAAAAACTCATGGTTTTGAATAGTCTATAAATCTCCCCGGGCCATAGGAACCCATACTGTGCGTGGATTATAGTCTAGTAGAAGCCTTGAAGGTTATGAAAGGCTGTTATTCTAATTCACCCTGACATGCACATTCTTGAGGAAGTCATGAGGCCCAGGAAATATCATTCCAAGATAATCTCCAAGAAAGTTGTTTGAAATAAGGCAAGAGTTTTCCTTTTACATACTTCTTTCCTCACAATTTGCCCAGTGCCTTCAAGCTTATTTATGAACTCTGGAGGCTTCCAATGAATCAATTTCTCTTCATCTCACTAAAGGGAAACTTCTAGTGTGCACATTCTCTCCCACTTCTGGACATGGCCTTGCTTCTTACCTCCTGGGCTCATGGCAAATATTTACCCTGATAGTTGACTACAGTGCTTCTTCCTACATAGCCTCTACATGGCCTTAGAAGCTTTCTCAAATTAGTACTCCAAGGTGACACTATTACTTAATTAGAATGAGCAGAGAAGATGAAACATGAATATCCACCCTTTACCTTAAATGAATTAATATTAGAGAGGTGGGAATACTAATGGCATACAATGTTTGGTGCTTTGATTTTCTCTCTGAATTTGGTTGGTTATAAGTTAAGTTCAGTGAAGAAAGTATTGTTCAAATTCCAAATGTTTTATGAAGTATAGGGAAGGGAAAAGAAAGTAGAAAGGAAGAAAAAAAGATTGTTTATAAAAATTTTTCTTTTGGCTGAAATATTCATTTCCTATAGCCTTGATAACAAATTACCAGAAATTTAGTGGCTTCAAATAAGTCTATGTTTTCTTACTGTTTTGCAAATCAGAAGTCTGAAATGGCTTTTACCACATGAAAATCAAAATGTTTCCAGGACTGTATTCCTTACAGAGCTCTAGGGAAGGATCTAATACACACACACACACACGCACACACACACACACACACACACACACACACACACACACACACACAGTGCATACTTTTTGGTGCATTATAATTATACATCATAGTGAGATTCAAAGTGCAACAAACATAAGCGCACATATCACTCAGTGTATTTACCTTCGCATTCCCCCTCCCCCTGTACACCTTAGTGAGACTGGTAGTGATACATTCGTATATGAATATAACATCACTCGAGCTGTTTCTTTTCTCCATCCCCCTTTTCTCCCTCCCCACCTCACACTCCCAAACCCATTTTACTATCCTACTGATCTCTCTATTTATCGGATGTCCTGTTTTTTTCCTATTTTCTCTCATATGCGGAAGCTAGAGAGAAAACATAGGACCTTTAACTTTCTTTTTTATTTTTTTTGAGGTACCGGGGATTGAACCCAGGGGCATTCTACCTCCGAGATACACCTCCAGCCATATTTTTTATTCTTTATTTTGAAACAGGATCTCGCTAAGTTGCGGAGGGCCTCACTAAGTAGCTGAGGCTGGCCGTGAACCCGGATCCTCCTGTCTCAACCTCCCAAGTGCTGGGATTACAAGCTTGACTTTCCAAGACTGACTGATCTCACTTAGCATGATATTCTCTGGTTCTATTCATTTTCTTGCAAATGACAGAATTTTGTTCTCCTTTATGACTGAACAAACTTCCTTTGTGTATGGATAATTTTCATTACCCATTCATCTGTTGGTGGACACCTAGGTTGGTTACATAATGGGGCTATTGGGAATTGTGCTGCTCTAAACATGGGTATGCGTGATATATCACAATAGTGTTCTGACTTTAATTCTTTGGAAAAATTCCAAGAAATGCTAAGCTAGGTCATATGATGGTTCCATTCCTAGTCTTTTGATGAAACTCCATACTAATCTCCATAGTGGGTGTACCAACTTACAGTCCCACCAATAATATGTAAGGATTCCTATTTCCCCACATTATCACCAGCATTTATTATTGTTTGTATTCTTGATGATTGACTTTCTAATTGGAGTTAAATGGAATATCAATATAGTTTTGATTTGCATTTTCCTGAGTGCTAGTGATGTTGAACATTTTTCCATATATTTATTGGCCATTTGTATTTCTTCTTTTAACAAGTGTCTTTTCAGTTGCCCATTTTTCTAGTTGAGTTGTTTGTTTTTATAGTGTTGAGTTCTTTAGATATTAGTCCTCTATCAGAGGAGCAGTGGGCAGAACAGGATTTTCTCCCATTCTGTAGGCTCTCTCTTTAGACTCTTGATTGTACCCTTTGCTGCACAGAAGCTGTTTAATTTGATGCCATCCATTTTCTGATTCCCTGTTTTATTTCCTTGTTGAGAGAGCCTCTACCAGTGTCTATAAGTTGGAGAGTTAGCACTGTGTTTTCTTCTGGTAATTTAAAAGTTTCTGGTCTAATTTCTAGGCCTATGGTCCATTTTTAGCTGACTTTTGTGTAGGGTGAGAGATAAGAGTCTACTTTCATTCTTCTACATATGGATATCCAGTTTTCCCAGTACCATTTGTTGAAAAAGATGCCTTTTCTCCAGCGTACATTTTTGGTTCCTTTGTCAAAAATAAACTGGCTATAAGTGTGCTTTGTCTAACTTCTAGAATTTGCCTTAATTTCTTCATTCCTAGCCCTCTTCGTCCATCCTCAATGCCAGCAAGGAGGGGCTAAGTCCTTCTTACTCCTAACCACTCAGACTCTCCTGCTTTCCTCTTTCACTTGTAAGGACCCTTGTGATTATGCCGGAGGCAGGGAGTAATCCAATATCATCTCCCTACCTCAAAATCCTTAATCACATTGGCAAATTTCCTTTTGCCATGTACAAAATGTGTTCACAGGTCTGATATTAGGACATGGACACATTTGGGAAGCCATGCTGCAGTTACACAACAGCAAGAAAAGGAAAAAATCAAGGCAAGGAAGTTTGAATACTAACAGTGGAGGAACTATGTCTCAAATATCTCCTTCACTATCTCAACTTCTAGTCCTATTTCTAGGAATATGGTACACTGTAATTGAAAGCAGAAGGGAAGGTGAAGTATGCCTGGGTTGTACCAAATCCTATCTAGCCATTTACTAATCACATGTCCCAGATGGAGGTGGGGAAAAGATACTTAAGTTCTCTGAGTCTCAATATTTCACACCTGGAAAGGAAATGATAAAATATATGCTTGTCTCACAGGGTTCTTTTAAAGATTAAGTGCTATATTCCATGCAAAGTCTTAGTACAATCCCTGGGTACAATAAATTGTGCCTCTTATCTTTCTTGGAAGTGTTTCTTACATAAACCTATTCCATAAACTGCTATTACATGAATGTTATATCAATGACCTTGCTCATGATGCCATTTTTGGATTTATCATTGGATGGTGTATCTCCTTTGGTTCTTCATTGAATACCCTAGCACTTTAACCATAATGACGAATTCCATGCAGTGAAGAGAACTATATATTTAACTATTCAAATCATTGCACACCTGGTGGACTAAACAGGAGGCTAGAAATACTTTCAGATTAGTCTGACCATCTTATTAGAGTGAAACTTTACATCTTTACAATGTGTTAAATCATTGGCAACTGAGAAACAGTCTTCACAGTATTACATAAGACCCTATATAGCTTTTTTCATTGTATTAGCCAGTCATTTAGCTAACTAACGCTTTTAGACTTCACATTTCAGTTTCTTTCAGTATGACATTTTTTGTACAACACCCCACTCCAGGAAGAATTTTTGTTTTGACAGGTACAATTAACACTTAAAAACTGGATGGAATAAAGTTAATACCTCCATGGCACCAAAGCAAAGCCAAACAAGAGAGGAGGGAAGACATCTTGTTCGTCTCTTAAAGAGATTAGCTCTTGTTTAGAAACTTAAAATTGAAAATTTTTTCTAATTTTCTCTTAAGCTAGCCTTTAATATATCCAATTGTATTAAAACATCTTAGAACATATAACTAGACCTAATTGTATTTCATGCTTTACTCTTAAGCCTTAATGGCAACCCAAGAAAACAAAAAGGGTTATAGTATAGTAGGCCAATAAGGGCAGTGAGTCAAACAATTATACTGAACTACTCAATGGGATAAAAATAATGGAATTTCTGAAGCAGATCTGGATTCAATCCAAATAGATTAATGCTATATATCCAGTGGTACTCCACCGTGATTCATCTCTATTCTTCAGCAAATCAAACCTATATTACAGCTTTCCCATGCTGCAGGTTTACTTCTCCAGAATTTAACTGTTTCAATATTATTTTATGGTTGTTAAATTTTGACAATGTTACCGATAGTTGAGATTAATTTCACTTAATTCAAAAAACTATCAAAATATAACAATAAGTGGATCAATGGTAAAAAAAAAACAGACTATTGTGCTAAAGCTTTTATGAGAAGGAAAAGTAGCCTTCATATTTTATTCTGCAACTAAAATGGAAAAAATTCCCCTAATGCATTTTAGACTTGAAAATGAAATTTCAGACATTCTTTGCCCAAATGATTTTATGGATAGTGTTGTACCAATATGAAAGAACATCGTGTTAAACATGTTTCTACTCAAAGTTTCAACATTAATCCTGCATAAGATACAAATACCCACATTGTTATTTTATGTTTCATAAACTACCAGGTAGGCTTTTTGAGGAATGTGATTATGTTAGTAACTTCAAATAGTCAGTTGTTGAAAGTTCTTACCATCTAAAATAAAGATGTTAAATTCCAGGCACTTAATCTAAATGTGAATTCCCAGAAATTCAATCTATCCCAATAATTTTCAAATTGATTATGTTTGACCCCAGTAAATGTAATATTGTAAAGCTAATGGAAGTATTATTCAAATAGAAGGTCTAACATATGTTAACTAGTGGAGAATACAAGTTAAATATAAGTAGGCTAACCTAATATTACTCATATTGGTAGAAATATCAATAGTTATGGAAAATTAAGTGAGTTTCCACTAGAAAGAACAAAAATTAAGTTGAAATTATTTGTGTAAATAACTAATCATATAATATGTAATTAATTAATAATAATATATAATTCATTACATTTTAACATGGTATTGAAATTATACATATATCTTGCAGAAGAAGATGCAGAGCTATAAGAAATCTCATTCATAGTCAGTGAGAAAATAAATGCTACAGACTTGTTACGGTTTGGATATGTCATGTTCCTCAAAAGCTCATGTGCTGAAGCCATATTCCCCATTGCAGCAAAGTGCAGAAGTGGGGCTTTGGCGAAGTGATTGGATCATGAGGCTTTGACTTCATCAGTGGGTTAATCCACTGATAGTTGAATGGACAACTAGGAGGTGATAAAAAACTGCAGGCAGGTGGAAACTAAATAGAAGATTGGGTCCTTGGGGGCATGTCCTGGGGGACTATATCTTGTCCCTGGCCCCTTCCTCTCTCTATCATCTATCTATCTATCTATCATCTATCTATGTCTGTCTGTCTATCTATCTATCTATCTATCTATCTATCTATCTATCTACCTACCTACCTATCATCTATCTATGTATCTTTCTCTCTCGCTCTCGCTCTCTCTGTCTCGTTCTCACTCTTGCTTTCTCTCTCTGCTTCTGGGCTGCACAAGTTGAGTAGCTTTCCCCCATCATGCCCTTCCACCATGATGTTCTGCCTCACCTCAGGCCCAAAGCAATGTTATTATTCCCATCCTAATTTGTTGTGAAATATACCTAATTGCAATTTGATTTCCATTTTCCTAATGACTGATGATATGAGCATCTTTTAATGTGCATATTATCTGTTTAGATATCTTCTTTGGAGTAATGTCTTTTCAAATCCTTTGCCCATTTTTAACTATGCTGTTCATATTTTATTAAGTTGTAAGAGTTCTTTATATACTTGAGGTAAAAATCCCCTTACAGATATATTATTTACTAATATTCTTTCATTCTGTGGGTTGTTTTTCATCTTCTTGATAGTGTCATTTGTAGCAGAAAAATTAATTTTGATGTAATTCTATTTAGCTTTTCTTTTATCTTATGTGCTTTTATTGTCATATCTGAGAAAAAAATGTCTAGCCCAAGTTCACAAAGATTTACTCCTATGTTCTCCTCTGATACTTTTGCATATTTGACATTTATACTTAGGTCTATGATTCTAAGTTAATGTTTAAGTTAAATTTTGTGTATGTTGTATGGTAGGGATCCAAATTCATTCTTTCCATATGGATTCCCAATTTTCCAGAACCATTTGTAGAGATTTTCCCTTTGAATTGTATTGGCAATCATGTAAAAAAAAAAAAAAGTAATTGACCATAGGAGTGGGGATGTAGCTTAATGAGAGAGCACTTGCCTAGCTTATGTGAGGCCCCAGGTACCATCCCCAGAACCAAAATAATAATAATAATAATAATAATAATAATAATAACAATAATAATTAACTGTAGATAAAAGGATTTATTTCTGAACTCTCAATTTTATTCCATTAATCTCTATTTATATTCTTATATGAGTACCATACTATCTTGATTTGCTCAGTAAGAAATTTAAAAACCAGAGTGTGAATCCTCCAAATTTGTTCTTTTTTTTAAAGATTGTTTTGACTACTTGTAGTCCCTTGAATTTTGATATGAACCTTAGGATCAGCTTTTTCAATATCTTCATTGAAAAGTAGCTGGGAATTTGACAGAGTATATTAAATCTATAGATCAATTTGCATACTATTTCCATCTGAAAAATATTAAATCTTCCACTCCACATATGTGGAAGGTCTTTCCATTTATTTAGATATTCTTCAATTTCTTCCAATAGTTCTCTGTTGTCTGGGGCATAGTTATCTTATACTTATTTTGTTATTTTATTTTATTATGTTATGGCAAATTTAATTATTTCCTTGAGTTCATTTTTTGAATGCTTACTGCTTGTACAGAAAAATACAATATACTTTTCAAAATTACACTGTACACTTCAAAGTTTCTGAATTCACCTATAAATTGGAATTTTTTTCATGTATTCCTTAAGATTTTGAATGTACAAGATCATATAACCTATGACTATAGAAAGAGTTTCCTTTTCTTTTCCAGTCTAGACATATTTGTTTCTTTTTCTTTTTTGTTGTTGTTGTTTCCCAGGCTAGAATCTCAAGTATAATGTTAAATAGAAGCATTGCATCCTTGTCTTGTTCTTGATTATAATATACATACACACACAAATATATATATATATGTGTGTGTGTGTGTATACATGTGCATATTATCTGTTCTAATTTCATATTATATAATTAAGTATGATGTTGGCTGGTGAATTTTTAGATGTCCTTAAGTGGATTAAGAAAATTCCCTTCTATTTATAATTTGTTGAGTATAACAAATCCAACATAAACAGATGTTGGATTTTGTCCAATGTGTTTTATCCATCTATTGAGTTACTGATATTTTCCCCTAATTACCATTATGGTAGTACATTTAATTAATTTATTTTTAGATAGTAAACCAATCTTACATTCCTGGGATAATCCCACTTGGTCATGGTGTATAATCCTTTTATATATATTGCTGGATTTGGTTTGCTTGAGATTTTGTTGAGAATTTTTGCATCTATCATCACAAGAGATATTGGTCTATAGTTTTCTTGTGATATCTTTTTCTGATTTTAGTATCAGAGTAATGTTGTCTCATATAATGAATTAAGATGTCTACCCTTCTCTTCTATTTTTGGAAGGGTTTATGAAAGATTGATATTAATTCATTTTTAATGTTTCACAGAATTCACCATCAAATGTATCTTGGCTTAGACTTTAATGTTTTCTAATTATGAATTCAATTTCTCTACTTTTTATATTGCTACTAAGATTTTCTATTTCTTCAATTATTTTCTATTTCTTCAATCATTTTTCTCATTCTAGGAATTGTCCATTTTATCTAAGTCCTCTTCTGTGTTTATAATATTTAATTATAATTTAAAAAATCTATAAGGTCATTATTGATGTGTTCTTTTGCATTTTATTCTTGAACTTGGTGATTTCAGTAGTCTCTCTTTTGTTTCTTAGCCTTCTAACTAATAGTTCAGCAATTTTATCGACCTTTTAGTAGACCCATCTTTTGTTTTAATTTTTTCCTATCATTTTTCAATCCACCATTTTATTTCTTTCCACTAATCATTATTAGTTTTTGTTTTATTTCTTGTTTTGGATTTAGTTTACTCTTCCTTTGCTAGTTTCTTAAGATAAAAAGTTAGTTTATAAATTTGAGATCTTTCTTTTTATTATGGTAATTTGTATCTATAAATATGACTCAAACTATTGTTTTAACTGCAGTCCTTAAGTTTTGCCTATTGTATTTTTGTTTTTGGTTTTCATCCTTTGTAATTTCTCTTGCAATATCTTCTTTGACCCATAGGCTTCTTAGTACTGTGTTCAATTTTATGTGTTTATGATTTCCCTAAATTTCTTACTTTTATTTATTTCTAAATTCATTCCATTGTGTTTGGACAATATGTTTTGTATTATTTCAATCATTTTAAATTTAGTGAGGCTTGTTTTATGAGTTACAATAGAGTGTATCCTGGAAAACATTCTCTTGATGAGATAATATATTCTGTTGCCATTGGTGGAATGTTCTATAGATACATGTTGGGTCTAGTGGGTTAATGATGTTTTTCAAGTTTTCTAGTTCCTTGTGGCCTTTGTTTTACTATTTGTTATTGAAAGTATTGATGTCATCCTGTCATTGTTGAATTGTTAATTTCTCATTTTAATTCTGTCCATTCATTATTCATTCATTTAGGTGCATTTAAGTTAGATATGTACATGTTTATATGTGTTATCTTTTATTATTTTCTGACACTTACCATTTTAATATTTTATTCAAGAGTACTTGCAATTGCCCACTTGAGTATTTTTATAATACTGCTTTTGAATTCTTCCCACTTTCTCTCTTTATCATCTCATCATGGATGTTTCTTGATTTCATTTTTCCATATGAGTTGAGATTTCTGTGGTCCTACATATTCCAAAGGATTTTGGCTTATATTGTGATCATTTAGCATATTACATTCTGAGACTTTGGGACTTATTTGTATCCTATGGGGAATGTCAATTATTTACTTTTATCCTTCTAGAGGCTCTGGTTCCAATGTCAGTTTACTTTGTAAAAGCTTTGCAGTGCTATTTTTTTTCTGCCCTGCATATGCATAACCCAGTGGTTAGTCTGAGACCTGACTATTCTTCTATCCATTAGCTCATCCTCAAAGTCTTTGGTATGCTAATTAGGGTCAGATTCATGTATGAATAAATACATGGTGCTTTCCAGTCCATTGGATTTCACTTCTCAGTCCTCCCTTCAGAAACCATCCTCTTCTGTGATTGCACAGCCTCTAGGACCCAGTGGCAGGAGGACACAAAAGATAAAAAATAAGAAGAGGGAAAATATAACAGAGTCTGACCCAACTCACTTGGAGATACAGCCTCCTGAGGGAAAGTAAGTTTTTCCTCCCTTAGAGTTTTGGCTGCAGGGTCTTTTGTGTGTAGGGTGCAATAGAATAGAGAAAAAGAAAAAGAAAAATATCAAGAGACTTCCTTCACTTTCTCCAAGAGTTATGAGTTGAGTTTCCTTTCTGTTCCTCAGGTCAGAGCAGAAGGGTTTCTCCCTGGGCTGTGTGTCAGAGCCACAGTGCTCACTTCCACCTTCTGGACTTGTGTTGGGCTTAGGTCAAGAGATGCTGGAGGGGAAAAACGTCAACTTGTGATCCCTTCGGTAGTACTTCCAATTCTGGTGTTCTTCCCTTTCTTCTCTGCTAATACTTACTTTCCAGTATTCTCAAATGCTATCTATGCAATTCATGCAGTTGTTTATTTATAGTTACATTCAATGAGAAAGTCTGATAGGGGTTTATTTCCTGGAAGTGGAAGACTTATCTTTTTATAATTAAATCTTTTCAATGTTTCAGAACACTTCTTGACCATCATTAAACTTTAGTAATTTGGTTTTTTACATTTTGTGAAACTTTTTTTAAGTGGGGAGGAGTCTCTAGATTGACATCTTTTAGAATGGGATAATTTAGAAAGATGAGATTTCACCTGATCTTATATTTAAAACTCTACATCAATCTTAGAAGCTCATTTTAAATTAATATAGAATATTTTCTATGATAAATTCTGTCTTCTCGACTTTCTCTCTCAGTACCCCAAACCTACTCCTCTTTCACAGACCTTCATTTCCATATATGTTTCAGAAATTTGGCCTTCAAAAAATGTCAGCTATGAAGAGGAGATTTCATGGGTTTTTATCTCAGTACATTCCCAGTTTTCTTTTTAAAAGAATAAAAATAAAATTACATTAATTCTTCCTACCTCAACAATTACTATTATTTATTTCAACTGTTTTCCTTTCTTTCAAATTTGAACGAGGCTTTAGAATCGTCTCTCTCTGTAAGAGAGGATTCAGGCAGCCACTAAACTAAAATAAAGAAGCAGTTCTAACCAATACCTGATGATATTATTTTTGCTTATGCCTGAAGACATTATTAGACTGAATCTTTGTGTGTGTGTGTGTGTGTGTGTGTGTGTGTGTGTGTGTGTGTGGTACTGGATATTGAACCCAAGGGAATTCTACCTCAGAGCCACACCCCCATCCGTATTTTATTTTTTTATTTTGAAATAGGTTCTCACTATGTTGTAGAGGGCCTCACTAAGTTTCTGAGGCTGGCCCTGAACCTTGGATCTTCCTGTCTCTACCTCCCTGGGATTATAGATGTGCACCAGCATGCCCAGCTACATATGTAATTTTTGATGCCAGAAAGTATCTTAGATTCTATTTTATCTGATGTAAATGTTATAGGAAATTCAATTTGAGACAAACTAAACAATGGGCCAAGATCTTATAGATGATAATGAAAGTGGAGCTAAATTTTAATAATTTAACATACAGAAGACTAGTCTTTCCATACAACATTGTGACTCTTAAAAGTTCAGGTTTAAGGAAACTGGCTTTTACCACTAGTCTATAGTTTTTCAGCATCATTCTTTTCTTCCATAGAGAAAATTATGAATAGATGTGTATTTTCATGATTATGACTAGATGTTGGATTTTCTTTGGGAATCAAATCTCTATGTAGAAAAGATATGGTGAGCCTGACTCAGGGAAAATGCTAAAAGCTTAGGATTAATCAATAAGTACATTATAGCTTCTACTGATGCTCCTACAAAAAAAATTCCATATATAAAGTTGCTTGACAAATTCATTTGAGTTAAATGAGAATATACCTTCTAATTTGTTTTCATATTTAATTATCCATTTATTCTTTTGATTCATAGGCAGTAATTTCATACTGTTGATTCCCTCTTGACCTTGTGCTTGTAACTGAATCCTGAGATCTGGCTTGTGGCCCAGGAATATGTAGAAAACTGTTTATATTAGCAGCAAGCTGCCTTGACTGCAACGCTTTGATTTAATGTTATAACTGTACTAAAAGTAGCATAGCTTCCCCATGTATTCTCTATTCTGTTCAAATCCCTTGTCATTATAACAGATGTTTGGATTATTGTTCTGTAAACTATGTCAGAATTTCAATCTCTAGTATCTGTTTATTATTCTCCAAGGGTGATATTACAAATGTTCTCATGCACAGTTAATACTTATAAAACAGTCTGTCTTATTTCCCATAAAAAATCTCAGCACAAAGTTTTTATTAATCAGAGTAAATATACCTAATTTGTGGAAAATTGTTCTAAGTGTATATGAAGAAAATGACTCCTGCTAATAATGTGCAGCATTTCAGAAGATGTTCCAGTCATTTAAAAAGATAATATAGCTTTTATCTTAAGTCCTGTGAGATACCGATTTTTAAAAAATTATCTAAGTACATGTGTAGTTAAGATTTGAATGCCATATTAAATTTATTTTGATACTGAGAAATAATTTAATTTATATTACTGCCTGCTTAAGACATATCAGCTGATAAAACCCCATGATTTTGAAGTGTATTTTATTAAGAAAATAAAAAGAATTGCTGTAATAAAAGAATGAGAGCCCAGATGCTTAAAGATATCAGAAATATGTGGGGAGAACACAACGGTTTAAAAATTTGTACTTGAGTGGAAAACCTTATTACCTTAAAGGAAAAAAAATACAGGCTTACTGACAGCTTTTTAAAATACATTCTTAAAGCCTGAACTATTAGTTTCCTCCTGTTGTTTGAATGAGTTATGGCAGCTTTTACAAGGGCATGAAATAAGATTTCCTGAGGTGACTTGGTCCAATTGGATGTTGACAAAGAGCAAAATCTCAGAAATACCATTTGTTTCTCCTCTTCATTTTTGTTTTTTAATTCTTGCTTAAAAGAGACTTGGTACATTCTAAATAAAGCCCGTGTCAGATAAAGGAGCATTATGCCTGCTTATTACAAGAGATGTAAACACACTAATACTCGGAGGAATAATCTGTGTTTCCAGAAAACAAGGTTTGTATCTCAAATTGTTTGTAGTGAGAGCTGTTTACATGAAAATAATTTGCAGTTCTCATTTACTTCACATGTATCTCTAGATTTTTGTTATTTCTAATTTTTAGTCCTTTCCTCTTTTGAATATAAAAATGGCATTAAAAAACAGAAAGTATATGTGGGGGGATAGAGGAGCCAACTCTTTTGAAATGAATTAGGAGAATGACAGAATTCTTCTGGGAAATGAAAGCAGAGGGGAAGGGAGAGTTTAAGGAAAAGGGTCAATTAGCTACTCAATCAGCCCCATAGAAAAAGGTGCTGTAGCTCTTCCTTCATTCATTTTGCCTAAAACAGTGGACAGAGCTATGGTAGTGTTCAGAGCCTGCAAGAATACCAATGCGCACTACGTTTGCATTTAGGATTTTAAAAAACGAAGGGAAAAAAAAAACAAGGTCAGCTTCGGAAATGATGAATGCCTTTTTGCTGAAAGCTGTACTGAACGTCCTTGAGTTTAATCAAAACTATTTGTTTTTAGTCAGCTTTGCTGTTGTCTCTTTTACTCTTGTCCACTGATAGCTTGACATTAATGACATCATAAATCATGTGAAGTGGCGGCTTGGGTTTGGTAGCATTTCAAGTGTTTGTTGAGATGTCCTGGACTATCTGAGGGGCTGGTGCAAGGTTGGACATCATCCTGGACTGAATCTTTAGTTTATGGCATTATTTGGCCAGTAAAAGCATAGAGTGCATTATTGGTGTGATGGGTCTTCATTACAGAATGTCTAGCCACTGGTTAAATGCAGACTTTAGAAAAAGAATACTGAAGAGATGGATTTATCTTTAAATCTTTTTCTTAAGTTTTTAAAACCCCGTTTGTTACTCTCACTATGAACTACATAATGATGTGAGACTATAATGCACCAATGAAAGTATAAAAGAGAAAAAATAAACAAAACCCCACATTAAATTAAAATTTCCTGCCTATGCCTGTCAATTCATAGGGACATCCAAGGCCTCCAAACAAAATATCAGAGTCTATTTGTACTGTTCAGTGTGCACATTGCACAATCAGTCGAAACTTGAACAATGTATACCATTTGAACAAATCTATCACTTACACTTTTTTAAAAGGTTCTTGTTAAACATAAAGCATCATCTGTACATTGGAAATGTATTCTTTGAAAAATGCCTAGCTTTTATCAGTTTTTTGTTTCAAAATGATTTCACTGAATCATTGTATGTTTATGGCTTGTTATCTGTGTGACTGTTCTTAGAACACGTTTTCATTATCATTGTACTCTACTTTTAAGGAAACAAAACATTATTCTTTAACCACTGTTTGTTTAATGGTATTTTATATTATAAATTTATCTATATCATATGAATAATATGCAGATCATTGATTTCCATATTGGTTCAATACCTTAACAAATTAAAGAGATTTCATTGTTTTATAAGACAACTGGAATAAAGAGATGTCTTTTTTCTTTAGTCATGGAAAAGAAATGTTGTCTTGAAATGTGCATTGCATATTGTAATAGAGTACTTTTCATAGTGTAGAAGTAGTCCGGCCAAAAAAACATAAATACATGTCCAAATGCAGTTTTCACCTATACTGCAAGTATGTCAAATCATTCCTTAAGTTATTATTGGTGCATTATAATCACACAAAATACTGAGGTTCCTAGTGATACACTCATATATACACAAAAAACTTTGATCTGTTTCATTCCCCATACCTCCCCTCTCCCTCTCTCAGTTCCCTTCCAGCCACTCCTCCACTGGTCTCTCTCCTATTTTCATGAGGTCCCTTTTCTTTCTTTTTTTTCTCTCCAGCTTCAACACATGAGAGAAAACATACAACCTTTAATTTTGTGATTCTGGCTTATCTCAGCATGATGTTCTCTAGTTCCATCCATTTTCCTACAAATGACATAATTTCATTGTTCTTTATGGCTGAGTAAAACTCCATTGTGCTTATATACCACGTTCTCGATATCCATTTGCCTGTTGATGGACGCCTAGGTTGGTTCCAAGTGAATTAAATTAAATCATTTCTACACCAATAATGAACTCTATGCTTTTACTGCCCAGTAATGCTATAAACTAAAGATTCAGTCTGGGATGATATCCACCTTGCACCAGACCCTCAGATAGTCCAAGACAATAACTGAATAGTATGCCATCAAATAATATCAATTGTTTCATAAGCTGGGTAATTTAATCCACTGATTTTAAAGCTGATCCTGCAGTTTCCCCCTCAGAATATTGAGTATGGGTATAAGTACAAATTCCTAAAACTATGTTTCCAAATACTTAGTACTTATTTTTATATAAATGCTAAAATAGTATTTCTGCATATATCAACAAATAATTATTTAGTTTAGTGAAAATAATATAGTATTAAAAAAATTTGCCCTTTTGTTCAATAAGATATATTGACAATATAAATGAGTGTGAACAGTGTTCGTTCCTTACTTCAGATAGGCTTGGTTCTTATAAAGATTTATATTTTTCCATGACTCAAATGGTGACAACATAATTATAATAAAATCACAGCTGAACTTAATGTAATTAGTTTAGTACAGTCCAATTCATTGTGACTGTGATTTTTACTTCAGCACTATGGATTTCTTGACAAACCTAAGGGAATATTACTATGCACTTTTAAGGTATTGTACAACTTTAAGAAGTATTCTAAATATTGTTCTGTAGCTTCATGGTATCGCTCACTCTATAAAAAGTCCTCATGGAGAAGTTATTTTTATACTTTTTTCCTCCCAAACTTCTACCTTTTTTCTGCACATCTGTCTCTCCAAAAACTACAAGTTTGTTTTTTCCACTGAGTATTTTAGAATTTTTGCTTTGATCTGATTATATAGGATAGAATTGAGCAAGAATTATTTTTCTTTAGATTCTAACAATGTGTTATGGTGAAAAGATTTAGCTATTTCCTGATTTGTATTACTTCTCCCAATTTAGATACACCATAGAACTTCTCTAACTATAGGAACAGAAAGAATGAACTTCAGTGTTCTCCTGAAAAGAGATTGCTCATCCCAATGAGACACAAAATATTTGGATCCAGCATACAAAGGGACCATATGAATAATATGCAGATCATTGATTTCCATATTGGTCCATATTGGACCAATCACTTAATGATTGGTCCAGAAAAGGTTATCTTAGACTTCCATTTGTTCCATTTTTAGTTGTTTCCATCCACCTATCTTGAAAACACTCATGACACATCAAATATGTATTGAGAACTTCCCCTTTTCCCATTAAAAATAGCATTACTCATAATGGGCAAATGATGTCTTTCCGGTGAAAGAAAGAAAAGCTTTGTTTTGTTATTAATAAAGGGCAACATCAAATTGATTCATTACTTTTATGTACTGAAGGATTGATTATAAACTTTACTTTCTAAACCATTGTCAAGGGTTGGGGAGGTAGCTCAGTGGGAGAGCACTTGTCTAGCATGTGTGAGGCCTGGGGTTTGATCCCCAACACTGGGGGAAAAAAAACATTGGCAAGATTGGCAAAACTACCTGAAGGATCTACCTTTTACATGACTTGTACTACCACCCTTTTCTCAAACATGGAAACACATGTTTGAACATACACACTGATATATACATGTATACATGACATATTTACTTATGCACAATATCAAACCGAGTTCAGGTAACAGTACGGTGTTGAATGAATAGCTTCATTTGTCTTGGAGATTTTCATTATAATACAAGCTACTACTGGAAGCCTAATGAGAAACTGTAAGCTCCGAGTCTATTTCAAGATGAACCAAACTCCTGGTCATGTATAAATAGTGAATAATGGTAATTATAGTGAAAAATCTGGGTTGTTATTTATTTCTAACTAACAGCCCCTGACAGTATTATATATCAAGTTATTATTAAAATCCTCTGCCTGGAAGCTAAGCTGACTTATTTTACAACTAATTGTCTTTTACAACTAAGCATGAAGTATATATAAAGTTTTGTAAGTAAAACCATCTAATTTGACAAGGGACATATTAAAATGATGCATTTGTATCATAAAATATACTATAGCAGCTTGTTTTCATGATTGTCAAAGGCAATTTCATAAATATGTTGTCATAATGATATTGTGGGTAATTTTTTCTTGCGTTAAGATGGGATATTTAGAAGAGTGAATCATTATCATTCAATATTTAAAAAATGTATTTAGACCTGGGAAAGACCCCCATTATCTGGCCTTGTATTCCAATATGGCAGTGCAGGCTAACAGGAGTTACTATAGTCAAAGGTGTCTCAAAGCCATTCTTCTTGTACACTTACTCAAGTAACCAAGGACAGGTAATTCAGTTCTGTTTTCAAAAATACTAATCAGGCAGGTACTTAGCATTTAGATGGACTGAACAGAAAAAATTCCCTTTATCAGAAGTTTCTCTTTACTGTATTCTTAAATTTGATTTTTAAAAGCAAACTGAATGTGTTCTATTAGTAACTGATAGAAAGCAAACAAGGATTTCACTATAGCTTCTTATATCCATAAAAAGCAGGTCTGCCCCATATAGCAGTACAAAATTAGGTATCTTTGCACAGGTACCTAACTATGAGCATGAGAGGACAGGTAAGGTAGCTCCCACTCCATGCACACTGGCAAGGTGTTCCATTTGCTATATTGGATAAATAAAAAAGCCCACCAAACTAGATAGGCAAGAGGTTGTCTAAAGGATGTGCCTTTTCTAATTCACATAATGATATATATGGATTATCAGAGGCTCAAAAGTGAGTTTATGATTATATTAGGTGAGACAAAGCCTGCCCTTTAAATTGCCCAAAACCAGGAAATTTTGGAGCATCTATGATATCTAACTTCTGAATGATGAAACGCCATTTCCCACTTACTAAACGCTCTTAACCAATTTGTTTTACTATTTTGTAATCACTTGTCTTTTCATGACTGCTGTAATTGCATTATATTTAAATCCCTTTCAAATGGCCATGTAAAAATGTACCAAGAGCTTACTCATGTCCAAAATAAGGCCATTAAAACAAAGACACTTGCTTCTTTTTCCATGTTCACAAAGATTAAACACAAAAACTGAGCTAAGGAAACCTCTGTGGGAGCAGGAAATTTCTAGAATGTGCCATAATTTTCAAGTGAAAAACTAGAGAACATAATTTGACCTTATTTCCTTGGGTTATTGATGTGCTTATGCTAATCTTGCACTAGGTCAGGGTTAACCCCAAAGAATAAGCTATTGAGCTTGGCTAATATCTTTGTGGTACTTGTCAATAATAGTCTGTCTGTGGCTCTGGCTTCCAAGTTTCAACCTCAAACAACATTTTCTATAATAAATACAATAAAATAAAAATAAATAGTTTCCCAGACCCTATATGAAATATTTTATTTATTAATTTAATTCACATTTATTGACCTCCTATGTGAAGGCATTTGGAGTAAAAAAGGGTTTATTGAAAGTTTATTTTATAGATCCATGTATACTTTCCTATCACATGAAGAGATATACAGCACCATTTAATAGAAATTATATTTAGTTTCAGCTATATCTTCTATAATCTCTTACATTCAATGAGATAGTCATAGGACATTATTTTTTTCGATTGGAGACATGTTGGATATTATTAAAACATCTTTTAAAAATGTGGAAACCTTTTATGTACTTGCTTGTCTTAGAAGTGCTAGTAACAGAAAATCACAAGAGGTATATGACGTATGGACTCCAAAGCAGTATTTTACTATAAAAGCATGAACCCCTGCTGGCATATGTAATTTAATGTGCACCATGCCTCCCCTAATTCAATCAGGTCTCTACATCCCTTCTTTTATATTCCAATTGGATTCCATGTGCTAAAGCCATCAAGATTTTCAGGATGAAATGAATGCTTGTATTAATCCTGCAATTTCCATTTAAAACACAGCATCGATTTGATTAATAAGGTTTTATGCTGAATAATTATATGGCAAATATGTAGGCTATAGGAAAACCACAGATGTGACCACCAGCAAACGCCTTGTGGGAGAAGGGGGTCAAAGGGAAGCAATGGCCATGACTGAGGTGATGAATTCTTTGGCTTTTCTTTTATGCAATTAACAAGCAGGGCTTCTATTAATTTGCCACCCCCAGAGCCTTGACTGGTCAGATGCGTCTAGGTCAAGGGTCGTAGGGGCAGAGTCGGGGTCAGCATCACAGCAGCCCTGAAATAAAATGGAAAAACTAAAGAAATCCAAACGATGCGGCTGAATCTACATCTTGTCGTATGGAGGGGAATGGGAGGCAGTGCATCTCCTTAATGTTAAGGTTGCTGTTTTAGAATAATAAAAATGTTCTCTGCACATTTAATTCAAAGTAATCAATCTAAGGTGCAGTGGTTGAGCATCCAATAAAAGAAAATCAATGTGTTCTCTACAAGGGAAGACAAACAATGCTCACTTTTACTAAAGGGATTATAGGTTAACATTTATTCAGTGTATTGTAATCTGATGTCAAGTGGTATAAAACCAGCCAACAATCCATTACCACCCATTATAGTGGAGGCGCTGATCTCATGCAAATTGACTTTTCATAGAACTTATTAAATCATTTCTGTGTTCTAGCTATGAAACATTTTTCTACAGTGGCTGAACTTCAACAAATTTTACTTCATATTTCGAATGAAGTCATATCAAAAAGACAAATATTTGCTCATGATACTGGACCTGAAAATTTTCTTTCCAAATTCTCTCCTTTCACTGTACCGGTTCATCTACTTTTATAACACTCTGATATAAATTGTAATGTCTTTCCAAATTTTTATAGAATTTAGATTTATTTAGAAATTCAGAAAAATAATTCAGGCTTTATCAGTAATATGCACACTCATAAGTTTTAGTTTATCTTACTTACATAGGGTAAAGTCTAATTTTATTTTGTAAATGTTGTAAGAATATAATATTTTTGAATAATATGTTTAATAAAATAGATGACATGGGTTCCACAATTTGGGGATTAAAAATTGTTAAAATTATAAATACTTTAAAGATAAGTCACCTAATTCATCAGCATATTAGCCTAGTGGCTCCACTATTTGCTTGGGCAATAAGGATTTCTAGTGATTATCACCACCACTCCACCAAAATACAGTGAGCTTTGAAGTATTAGAAAATGTTACTGATCTCTCATTAAGAATAATAAAAAAATGGCTAACAAACCTGTCAAAGTTAACATTTTTCTAAAGCAACCATGCTTATTGTTAGAACTGGGACCACTTTTAAGAGTGAGGAAAATCATTACCACATGTTTGAAAATATTGGTGATATTTTGCAGATTGCATTACTCTACAGCCTGGTGGTACTTCAAAACATTTCAGAATTATTTGGTATTGGAAAGGGAAATTGAATTTGACACTATTTTTATTATAAAAGCTAAGTTTAGTTTTACCCCCCTTGCTTTGATGGAATCTTTAGCTTTTATTTGTTCAGCAATAGAAGCTTGCCTATTCTAAATTCAAGATATAAAAAGTAAAAGCTTATTATTTTAAATCTTATCCACAAAGTCTAATATATAGATAATATTCTATAATATTATTAAAAATATCAGTGTATTTGTATTTTAAGCAATACTGAAATTTGTAATATTTATCACAGGAATAGTTTCTATTACTATCTTTCTTACATACTCTGATTTTTTCCTGATATTTAGATCAAATTGCTGCATAATGAAACAGAAGCATGTAAACCATGTTCGTTATATTCTGATAAACAATCTGGGCTTCTTTTATTGTTACCTTCTTTTACATTTAACATAATAAAAGAAATGTTTTGAAGAATCCACTAAAGCCATAAGCAAAGCCTATGTATCAAACCGGAAATAAGAGTAAAATGATTATAAACTAATTTGGGTCAAAATCAAAGATACCTATATAGCCCACTAGCTTGCTTGTCCAAAAACATGATTTTGGTCAAATGTATCCATTTAAATGAAGCACTATGAATTGATCAAATTGAAATCTTAAAATTTAACAATATTAATCTGATATGACCTTGTAACAGAGCTTGAATTAGCTAGATGTTTTTGTTCAAATGTTGAATTAGCCCTAAAATATTAAATTCTTGGTATTTGAAATTGAATTGAAAACCAAATGAAAAACTGGTGAAATGAGAAAATGTAGTTATTCCTATTCAGACTAAGAATTCTAAACCTGGATTCTCTCCAGGATGTGGATTTTACCAGGATTTTTCGTGAGCCCTTAATTTCTTGTCTCATGTGCATTAATAAGGTAGAAACACTTGCTCATTTCTACTATGCATAAACCATATTTATGAACCTGCCTTCCTTTCTATAGCAAAAAGAAAAACAATGTTTTAAAGTAATCAGACACCCCAAAAATGCAAGTGAGCTTTGTGGGAGAGAAATAAAGCTTCATTTTTATTTGTAAAAGATTACCTTGCTTTAGGGCATCTAGATAACATGAAATCACTTCTCAACCAGGAACGATGAAGATATGAACTCTAGGCTAACAGTAATGGCAAAAATAATTTCCAACTGAAGGCAAAACCACTTCATTTTGTGCACAATGTCTGAATGTCTTCCAATGGACTTTAAGTAAAAAATGGAAAACATTTTAGCAAATATAGGGAAGCACTGAGTATATGGCACTGAGAGGCATTTTTGATGTTTTTGCATTTTTGTGCAGAGAGAGCCATAAAAGGTTGCCAATGGGGTATTGTAAAACCACAGTTAACAGTGAATTTTAGATAGATATAACCAGTTAAAGGTGATTGAATATCAAGGGTTGAGTAGTGCTTATTATACCTGCTGTTGGGAGACTTCAATTCATTATTGTAACAGAATGAAAACAGCGTAGCTGTTGTCCAGGACATGCTTGTAGTATTGATTGGGTTTCTCCAAAGTCTTCTCTTAGGATGCAGAGTGCAGTCAAACATGCACAAACATCACTCAGTTCCCCTGATTCTGTCATGTGCTCCTTGTACCTCAAACTAAAGCAGCCTTAAGACACAAGAAAATGCTTCTTTATTTGAAGGCAGACAGGGCTCTAAGCCTGACTCCTGGGGCTATGCAGATGTGGTGACCTTTCTTCCAGAGACCAGATTTTACACTCAAATTGTCATTAAAGCGTGTTTCTCCCTAGAGGTTCCCAGTCAACTTGTGTGCTCTCTCCATTAGGGTTAAAAGTCAGAGTGGCACCAGGCCTACTACGCATACTAAATGAAATGGAACATAAATAAAAAGGGGACATGACCCTCCCTCCTGGATAGATGGCATCATCTGCAACTGGCTGGATGTAGTCAGGTTTGGTCAAAACTGCACACATCCAGGGTGAAGACTTCAGCCAGTATGTCAGAGGTAGCTCTGTCTCTAGGAATATGTCTCTGAAGTAGAATAGCATTCTCTCCTTTTAATTTTCAGAACCAGTAATAACTACTGACTCAGCTTATATAAATCTGGAAATCCTACATCTTTCTCACACCCTCTGGCTTTATCTATAAGCATAAGATAATTAATCTGATAGTTTAGGACTAAGAAAGAAAAGAAAAAGTACATAGTCTACAAAACAAACATGAACTTTTCTGGGGCCTTTAATTATCAAAAGGACAAAGTACACATCACTAGAATCAACTGATAAAACACTGTTTTTCCCTTGCTTATATAGGTTGCCTAAGGACAAAATGACCTTAAGAAATGCCAGTTTCTCTCAATCTCATAATGCATCTCATTTTAAAGTTGCCTCACAAATGAAATTCAGAAAGAGGAAATTTCTCTAATGTCCCAGATGAATCAGCCTAATATCTCAGGAACGAGAGAGGCTTTTGACCTATCAATATGCTGTGTTTGCCTCCACAGGTCTAGACCAAGAGTTATGCTTCACCAGAGTAGAAGAACTTCTGTATAATTAAGCATTTCTTAATTTGAAATGCCAATGTAAAGAGCCCCATTTTCTCCTTAAAAGAGGAAGTGGGGTGGGAACTGAAACTCTTCATAAAAATATTCCTTAAGACTTTGAGAAACTCCATTACAGGGAAACTCAGAACAGGCAATGTTTAGCTGGGTCTTGTCAGACTTGTAGATTAAACCAGGGACAGTAGATTTAAAACTGGGTTATGCTCCAACATTTTAATATAAAGTCTATCCCTAATATCTGCATTTGACCTGATGTGTTTACTTTTTATCTGCAAATGTTAGGCAATTATCTTGCTTAAATGATATGTCGTATCCAAGTAAAGATGCAGACTATCTGTTGTAGTAGGAAGACTTGCATGGTTCTTCAGAAGACCTGAGTTTTAGTTATTACTTTTTTATTTATGGTATGACCACTTGCTCTCTTTAAACTGTTTTTTTGACCTCTAAATTAATAACATATGCTTTGTCTACTTCTCAAAATTATTTTGAGATTAAAATGGCCTAATTTACATAAAATCATTAGGAAGCTGTGAAGAGATACATTAGATAGATGGATAGATAGATAGAAGATGGATGTTATCTATAGACATGATTATTAAAAGTTTGCCACCTAAAACCTTACCTGTCAGAGATGAGCAAAATTGTTCTTGCTAACCATTAGGACAGTCGTGGCTTCCTAGACCCCTTTTGCCTTGTCCTTTACTCTGTTTCCCAGGAACAGATTTTCTTTTAAGTGTCAACACCATCTTTAATTAGATGATTTCCAAGGTCAAGGTCATCCCCTTGGTCCTTTGATCCAAGCCTCACCCTCCTCAGCGCTTCTTCTCCACATACCTAGCATGCCAGTGTCCCAACTGTATATGAAGAGACAATTCCATACTCTGAGTAAACACTGTGCTCATTGGGCTTTGGTTTGTTTTCTGTTTATTATTTCTATTCTGTCCCAAACTCTATACTTCTTGCATACTTTGAATCTGAATGAACTCTTCCTTTTATTTCATAGTAATGAAACCAAGTGTTGCCATTTTTCAAATAATGTTAATAATAATTCAGGTATTTAATTTTTTCACTATGTCCCACTAAATTATAAGCCTAAAAGGGGAGGTATATTTCTTGTTCAAATTTTGAGCTTCATTATCACAGATGCCCCCATGAACCATTCCAGCCTCGTCATCACAAACTATAAACACTCTTTGTAATTACAGCCAATTTAAAGATCACTGCAAATTTCCCATGTGCCTTTCCAAGATACATGGAAAAGAGCAATTCAATCCCCTTTCTGCCCAAATGATTCTTGTGACTTTTCTACCCTCAAAAGGCAATACATAGATTATATACAGTGTTTAATTAATGAATATTATAGTCCTGAATGTAACTAATCTTTGTTCACATTTCGGACCTCTTCCACATTCTCATCTCCTCCCAACTTCTTCACCCTGCGTTGTTAAGGTAAACTGGTTAACATTCTTAGGAGAAAAAAAAACATAATTTATGGGTAAAGATCTACTGTCTAAGGCAATTAACATACATAATTTCCGATCTTTATCACAAACTAGTTTTCCAGATGAGAGGGCTTAAAATTTAAAAGATTAAATAATTTTATTTATGCTACAAAGCTAGTAAATATCTGAGCTAGCAATTCTTAAATTCTTTACCGGGTCACGCTGACTCTGAAGAGTAATATATTACAGCTCAGTATGTCGACTTCCTTTATTCCATATTGATTTCCATAACCCCATTGGGCGGGGGACTTACTTTGATATAAATCTGCATTCCATGAATGCCTCTGAAACTCACCATTGTTGATATTCTTATCCATTAGAATCTTCTGTGATCACATATAGTTTCTCAAAACACTTTTACATAAATACAATCATATTTGGTGCTCATGGGAAGCCCCAGGAGTGTTGGGCAGGTAACACACATCTTACCATTTAAAAAAGGACTTACTCCAACTATCACAATTAAAAGCAGTAAAATAATGGCTAGACTTCAGGCCTCCTGACTGCACTTCCAAGGCTCCAAGGATTAGAGTATCACATATTATTATGTGCATCCATAATAATAGTTAAAAAGTTATTAGTACAAATTTCAGTCAAAAAGTTCAGAAGTTCAAAAGTCCATCTTTGTTTTGTCATAGTCTAACTTAATTTCTTCCCCAACCCCTCACTTCTGCCTGAGTGTAGAAAACAACCTACCCACATTTTGGAAAATGTAATCGTTTCTGATGATTCAATCAGCACTCTAGAAGCAGCTCCTTTCTGACTGTCCCTCTTTTTCTTCTGAGCCTTTTCCTCTTTTAGTTTTTTGTTTCTGCTTTGTTTTGTTTCTGCCTTGGCCTGGCGACTGATGTGCTCTCATGACAAGAGGTGAGGATGCTTAGCCCAGGGTCGCTGGTGCCTGCCCACAGTGACACAAGGAAGATGCTACTCAGCCAGCAGGGGCTTGGAACCTTGATCCCACTGCATCCATGGCTTATTCCCAAGGCTCTCCTGTTAACTTCCAGGCACATAGTCTACTCTGAAACCACTGTGTGCCTTTGGTCCCAACCCAACTTTAGCCATTTTCTGGACTTCTCGAGTGCAGAATAACTACGGCATGTTCTCTCCTGCAGCTCAGGGCAGTGGGAGACTTGAGAGCCATCTCATGTCCTCTTCTCATCACACACCCCACTGCTGTTCCACACTGGTTCAGAGGACCCAACATCAGACTTTCTGCTACCCTAGACTTCTGATAGAAAGCAGTCATGGATTCCCTGTGCTATTGAACCCCAGAAAACTCATTAAGTGTTATTATCAACTATACCTCTTCTGGCAAGATTTGCTCAGTTATCAATTGCACTTATTAGTTATTTTAACAAAAGCTCCTTTTTATGTTTTATTTTTCTTCATTCTTAAGGTATTACCTTTACTTGTTAGTATGCACATAATATTTTATGTTTTTCTAACAAAGCTAACAATTATTCAATCTATCCCATTGTCACCAATAGGGATGTTAGCTAGCTCCTCTAGAATGCTAGACTTTATGCAGGGAACCCATTTCCAGTTCCCTAATATACAGAGGGCCTACAATCTCTATTATGTTTCCCTCTGTATTAAATTTTAGTTCCTAATTTCAAGTCCAATATATGATATTTATTAAATTTCTCTCCATTTCTGGAATCTAAAGATTTCCTTTTCTATTATTTATATTGTTTTATTTTTACCGTATTTTATAAAGCATTTATGCGTGTGTGTGTGTGTGTGTGTGTGTGTGCACGTGCGCTACTGGGAATTGAATCCAGAGGCATTATACCTCTGAGCTATACCCCAGCCCCTTTTATTGTTTTTTGTTTTTGTTTGTTTTGTTGGTGCATTGTAATTATACATCATAATGAGGTTCAGAGTGATAAATACATACATGCTCTCAGCATTCATTGTGTGTTGATATTGCACTTATTGTTTGTCAGGCGCTGCTCTAAGAAGTACTCTTACTTTTATTAACCCCATTTTATAGTGAGGATATGAGCCAAAGAGAGGCCCAGTAACTTGCCCAGATTACACAACTAGTAAACAGCAGAGCTAGACGTTGAAGCTTGGCAGCTACTGATAGATAGAAGTGATTCACATGAAGTACATTAGCCACACCAGAATAATGAGGACCTAAACAAGATGTCATTCATAAAATTTACCCAGATGGTCTCAGAGAGAGATATATGCCATGCATAGACTACTGTGTTGTGCTTACTTGAAATCTTTTATGGTCCTAAAAACTGGCCCTTATGGACATGACTGTAGGTACATGTCAGGAAATATAGATGGCTTTTTCAAAGTGGAAATTCGTGTATTCCACTATATGTTCAAATATGTAACACTACCAAGGCCAAGAGGGTATTCTAATAATAAATGTTTTATACTTAAATTCAATATAGTCATATAAGTGCTTATATCATAGATAGTTCTTACTTAAATATATTTTCCTCATATTACTATTGGCACAGTTCTTGGAAAAGAAATAGAATATTTCAGAGAATAGATCTGAAATTTTCATTAAAGTAGTGATCTTCAACACCTTAGAAAAATCAATGTTTTATTATTTGTATCATTTTATGAAATTAAGCTTGAAGTCATAGATATCCCTCGTGATTAAATTCTGTTTCCTGATACATGAAGTAATTTTTCAAGAGAGGCAAAATACTAGCAATATGCTTAAATAAGGAGTATCCTCGATTAAAATAGGGACTTTTATCTTCTTGCCAAGATAAAATGGCAGGGCCAGATTTACCCTCCCACATAAAATAGCCAATAAATACAGAAGTAAATGGACAATGGATTTCAAGACACTGGACATCAGGCAAATATGGACAGTGGCCCTTGAGAGACAAGAAATGAATGAGGGAATCCCTTGGTTGCACCAGCTCACTGCATGGAAGAGTTTCTGGCCAGCAGTACAAGAAGTATGAGCCCAAGGGAAACTCAACAGACTCTCTCAGTTGAGATGATGGAGTGTAGAGTCCAGGGAGATGAAGGCAACTAATGTGCACAGGGAAGAGTGGCAGAAAGGAGAGAACAAAAAGAGAAGAGAACCGTAGAGATCTGCGGAAAGTCTGCCTTGAGTATTCAGTTGGTACTGAACAGCATATGTGTTAGAAGAAATTGCACAAGACACCCAGAAGTAGAGGTAATAATGGCCAGCACTCCTACAAGACCAGACTGGGACAATTTCAATATTCACAGGTCACTGAGAAGAGTTTGAAAGATCTCATCTCAGAAGATGTGCTTCTTAGATGGAGCATTATTTGGGTTCTGCTTAAGAAATATTAAAAGCAAGACCCAGAAAGATCACACTATTTCTAAATAACTGCATCACTAAATAAGGCACAAGACTAATTATAGGCTTAAAAAAAATCCAGCTCCGAACAAGGTAAAATTAATAATGTCTGGCATCTAATCAAAAATACCAGCCATGGAAAGAAGCAGAAAGTAAGACACATGCAGAGAAAAAAAATTCCATCAATTGGAATCAATGCAGAGCTGACAGAGATGTTAAAATTAGCAGGCAAGGATACTAAGACAATTTATTATAACTACATCACATATGTTCAAAAGCTAAGTAAAGCTAGGAAGATATAAAATTAACCTAAATCAAGTGTATAGTAATTAAAAATAATTGAAAAAATGAACAAAGCATCAGTAATCTATGGGAAAAAATTATACCAAATGTGGGCAATAATGTATAGGAACTGGAAATCTCACAAACTGTGAGAATTTAAAATGATGCAAACACATTGCAAGATAATTTTATAATATAATTAAAAGGAAATACACATGTACCACATGATATACTTATTACAAATCTAGGCATTTTTTGAGAGAAATGAAAATATATGACTACAGAAATGTTTGTAGAAGTTTTATTTGTGACAACTCAAAAATGGAAACAATTCAAATGTTCATCAACATATGAATTGGATAGTTTCCATAGTTTCCATAGATAATGAAACCATAGTTTCATTATCCATTCATATGGAATGGATACGGAATAATACGGAATATTATTCACCCACAAAACCAAATTAAATATTCCTTCACACTACAACATAAATGAACTAAAGTAATTATGATAATGGATCTTGACAAAAAAATACTGCTTTTTTTTTTTGCGGTACGGGGGATTGAACGCAGGGGCGTTCTACCTCCGTGCTACGCCCCCGGCCCTATTTTTTAGACTTTATTTTGAAACCGGTTCTCACAAAGTTGCGGAGGGCCTCACTAAGGAGAGAGAGAGAGAGAGAGAGAGAGAGAGAGAGAGACAGGGAGAGAGAGACAGAGAGAGAGAGCTGAGGCTGGCTGCGAACCCAGATCCTCCGGTCTCCGCCTCCCAAACTACTGGGATTACAAGTGTGCGCCACCATGCCCGGTTTAAAATAATTATGATAATGGATCTTGACAAAAAATACTGCATACAATATGGTTCAATTTATACAAAATTCTAGGAAATGTGAACCAATCTATACTGAAAAAAATAGGCCAGCAAACTTCTTAGAAGAGTGTGGGGATCAAGGAGGGCTGAGAGGAAGCTATTATTGTGGGGCATGGATTTTAGGGGTGATAGAAAATCACTTTGATTATGCTAAGAGTTTCATATGTGTACATATTACTGGTAACTCTTCAATATTTTTTACCTTAAATATGTTTGGTTTATTATGTACCAGTTATATAGGAAAAAAGCTATTTTTAAAACTCCATACAAATTAAGAAGAACAGAGGGGAAAGAGTTTCAGAAGAAAAATGAAGCCTTTTATGATGGTCTTATAGCACATGATGAGGAAAACTAAATTATGTATCTCATTGGGTGCAGTGGTGCATACCTATAATCCCTTTACTTGGGAGGCCAAGAAAGAAGGATCACAGGTTTAAGGCCAGCACTCGGAAAATTAGTGAGACCTTATATTAAAATAAAAAGTGAAAAGGGCTGGAGTATATAGTTCAGTGGTTCAATGTCCCTGGGTTCAATCCCAGTCACACACACACACATACACACACACACACACACACACACACACACACACACACACAAATG
>PVJS01005282.1:0-64853 GCA_004027185.1 Glis glis
TTGCGGAGGGTCTCACTAAGGAGAGAGAGAGAGAGAGAGAGAGAGAGAGAGAGAGAGAGGAACCCGGATCCTCCGGTCTCCGCCTCCCAAAGTACTGGGATTACAAGCGTGCGCCACCACGCCCGGCCAGCCTCAGCTACTTAATGAGGCCCTCCACAACTTAGTGAGACCCTGTTTCAAAATAAAGAATAAGAAAATAGGGCTGGGGGTGTAGCTTGGAGGTAGAATGCCCCTGGGTTCCATCCCCAGTTCTGCAAAAAAAAGTATTTTTATGGCATATGTTTCCATACATTCTGCATAATTTCAACTTGCAGGAGTTTCATATTTTTTGTTGGATAGATCCCAAAATTTATTATTGATATTATTGAAAGTAGTATTTTTAAATATTAATTTCCAGTTTTTATTAGTAGTACATAGAAAATACAATAAATTTTACATGTTGCTATTGTATCCTGTAAACTTGCTAAACTTGCATATAAGTTTGAGTAGGTTTTTGTAGATTTCATCAGATTTCCTACATTCTTAAGAATTCTACTTATAAAGAATGATATGTTTTTTAAACTATGAAGTCAATACCTTTAAAAGAAAAGGGATCCAGGCCATGTGTTTTAATTGAGTGACTGTTTTCATAGTTTATCGTTCAGAAAACTTATTTCATTTTAGTTGTTGAATTTATTGCATAAAGTTGTTTGCTATTGTTGCCTTATTATCTGAAGTTGTTCTCTTACTATACTTTTATTGTATATAGAATATTTACAGATATCACTTGCTCATTCTTGATATACTCTTTCTTTTTTTTCCCATGACTACTCTGGCTACAGGTTTATCTACTTTATTCAATTTTTTAAAAGTCCAATTTTTAGTTTTATATATTTTGATGTTATATTGTATTTCATTGATTTTCATTATGGTATTTATTTTTTTCCTTTCACCTGCTTACCTTGGGTTTAATATACTTTTAAAAGCAAATAAGGATTTGTTTTCATTGTGGTAAAAGTTTAAATCATTGATTTGATATTTTTTGGCATTTCTAATATGTGCATGAATATTATAAATTTTTCTAAATATATGGGATTTTAATTTTTGTCATACACATACACACACATACACACACACACTGGGGGTTCTACTTCTGAGCTACATCACCAGCCCTTTTTAATTTTTATTTGTGGTTTGTATATCAATATATTTTTAATTTTACTTTTATATATTTCTTGATACATGAGTTATTTAAAAGTTTGCTATTTGGTTGAACAATTTAGTTTCAATTTATTTTTCAGTTGTTTTTGTGTTGGTGATTAAAAACTTAATTCCATTATGACCAGAAAACATAATTTGTCTAATTTAATACTTTTAATTTTATTCATTGTTAATGGCCTAGAATATAGACTATCTTGGTACATTTTTTATGAGAACTTTAGCTATTTTAAAAGTTGGGTGACCTATAAACATCATTTAGGTTAAAGTGGTTGGGAATGTTTTCAGTCTCTTGTGTTTATTTTGATTTACTTCCTACACATTCAATCCATAATTGGAGAGGAGTGTTAAAATTTTTCTTTTCCTCTGGAAGTTTTATCAGTTTCTGACTTGTGTACTTTTAAAATGTTATTATGGGGTTAGGGTTTAGCTCAGTAGCAGAGTACTTCCCTATCCAGCACAAGGCCTTGAGTTTGATCCTTAGCATTGAAGAAAAGAAAAAGAAAAAAGTGAGGAAATGAAAGAAATATTATTATATATATAAATATTTGGGAATATTATATCTCCTTAATTAATTGGTGTTTTTATTATATGAGATGGCCTTCTTTATCCCTGGCTATTTTTTGTTATGAAATTTACTAAGTATAATATTGATATAGCCATTCTCCCCTATAAAAATGGTTAATGTAGAATACTTTTCTCATAACTTTTACACTTAATGTTTCTTTTTTATATTTAAAGTGTGTTTTTAACAGAGTTGGGTATTGTTTTATTATACAACCTGAAAATTCTTTCTTTTTTTAAAATTGGGGCATTTAGACCATTTACATTTAATGTGATTATGTGTAAGGTTGGATTTAAATTTCTCCTCTTGCCATTTATTTTCTATTTGTGCCATCTGTTCCTTTATATCTTCCTGGCCTTTCAGTTATTGCCCTTATTATTTTAGATCTACATATTTTATAAATCCCCAAATCGTTTTTAATTTTATGTTATATTCAAGACTCTTTCATGGGATTACTTCTCGAACTTCCTTTACGGGCTCGTCAGTACTCTGCTCACGTGTCCAGGGGATCCTCTGCAGATCTCTTCTCTTTCTCTCGTCTCTCACCAGTAAATTAGATGCTGTAAATTTTAGCTGCTTTCTTTCCAAAGTCTCAGTACCATCTTGCTAACTCCAAGAGCTCTAGGCTCCATCTAGCTTCTTTCTTCCTTGGTCACAGTCTGGAAACTCTTTCCTGTCAGCTTGCTGGAACAGTCACAGGGAGTGTGTCCTAGTTCTCTTTCAGGGACAACTATCTTTCATTGCTGAAATCCAACATTTTGGAGACTGCTGTTTCAGATGTTCTGTCTAGTTTTTTAGCTGTTTCAGATGTGCGAATAAATCCAGACCCTGTTTCTCTTCAACATCTAATTTTAATTAAGTGAGAAAATAACCAGTTAACAATGAGAAGTTCATTTTTCATGTACCTTGGATAGTCATTCCATATTTAAAATGGCCCAATTTCAAGTGTGAAGTTAATACTCAAATGGAGATACATTGCTGGCAGAAAAGTGTAAAATGGTCTTAGACCCCCTGTAGAATTCTGCACATTTTTTTTCCATTTTGAAATTTTCCAGAAGTTCCATACAACCTCTTTGTCATCTCGAATAACTGCTTATGCTGGTCATAAGACCCAAGTAGTAAAATGAGTGTGATGACATATGCCTATAATCCCAGTACTTGGGAGGGTGAGATAGGAGGATCACAGATTTGAGGCCAGTCTCACTAACTTAATGAAACACTGTTTTAAACTAGAAAATAAAATAAGACTGGAGGTGTGTCTTAGAGGTAGTATGTCCTTGTGTTCAATCCCCAGTAACACACACACACACACACACACACACACACACACCCATGTGGTAGCACAGTTTGTACTGCAGCATGGACCTACTATGCTATTTTAATTCATGCTTGAGGATACACTGAATGCCTTTTGAATTAGCCAATGCATTAGTTAGATCACCCTGCCAACGTGTAGTAAAATTTGCTTCCATAATTTAAAAAAGTCCAGCAAGGTCAGGGGTGAAAGTTTCTGTAATTCATCTCTCACTCTAGATGAAGTATCTTGTTCTTCTCCCATACCACTAACACTTCAAAAGCCTATCAGTCTGGTAGGCTCAGGCTCTTGAAATTTCAAAGGGTTTATCCCTCAGCCCTTGACACCATTGTGTCTTAATAAGGCATCCAGTGCTTGCTACCTCCTCCTTATAGACTCAGTTAACATCAGGTCATCAATGTGATGTATCGCAGGGCAAAAAGATGATTAAGTTCTCTCCAGTTGTATTACAGAAGAGAACACGAGAGTTGACCAGGCAGTGTAAATGAGTTCCTATCTTGCCTTGCCACTATTTTTTTCAACTAGGAACCAGGGGAAAAGCGTTATCTAAGTCAGTGTTTCTCTAACAGCAAAGTACAAAATAATCACATCAAGGGCTTACAATTTCTGATTTTTGTCTATCTGAAGTAGGGTCCAAGAATTTGCATTTCTAATAAGTTCTTGGGTAATAACTTTGCTGTTGGTCCAAGAACCACAGTTTGAGAACCTGCCCAAGTGGCTGGGGTGATATTTTTTTACTCCAGTAAAGCTACCACATCTAAAAACAAAGCCACCATAGGTATCATGGCCTGATTTTATTTGTTGTGATCCACAGTCATTCTCCAAGTTTCACCTGGCTTTTCATCAGGCAAAAATGTGAGTTAATTGAATATGTGTTAAGGATATCATACAACCCCTGCCACACATCTTTTTTTCCAGCATTTTAAAAATTTATTTATTGGTGCATTGTAATCATACATCTTAATGGGTTTCAGGGTGGTAGAAGTATACATGCACACATCGCTCAATTAGCCCTCCCCCAATTCCCATCCCCACTCCCTCCCCCTTCCTTCCTTCTCATGCTCAGCATAGTGATTGACTTTGACAAGTTTGTGTATGTACATCCTGTACATTAGGGTGTTCCCCTCCCCCCATCTCCCTCAGTTAGGTCGCCTTCTTTACTCATCTAAGGCTTTCTCCATCTTTGTCTGGAGTCCCTCCTACGCCCTATTCTCCCTAGCTTCTGCATATTAGATGGTGGTACAGCTCTGCACTTTCCCCCAGGATGAACAGCTGCTTTTGGCTTGAGAGCTTGGTTTTGGTTGCAGATTTAGAAGCTTTCACTTGCTCTAGCCTACAATACAAACCCACATATAACCCATATGATAAATGAGTGGTCCCATTAGACTCAATTTGAGGTGAATTCAAGTCAGGACCTCATCTATCATCGGACCTCCAAAATGTCACAACTAGTGAAGCAGGCTGGCATTAGAGTTGCTAGTTGAACAGCAGTTGAGAGCCTGTTACTGACAATCCTTCAGTTCTGGGTATTTTGTTTTCCCCAGTGTCTGGCCATCTTGGTACATGGCTGAAGGTCACATAAAGAAGGCTCTGGGAACACAGGGAGTAATCATCAATGGCTATGTTGCAAATCTTTCCTCAAAGAGAACCAGTCCCCCTTCAATGGAGGGGCTCTGGGCTTGTGTTTTGGTTTAGGATCTGGATGGGAGGTATGAATTCCCATTTAGATGACTTGAATTCAACTTTTAACACGAGTCCTACAACTTGTCTGCTTTTATATATTAAGCCACAGCTCAGTAGGCTGCTCATCTATTTCATTCTGAGGGACCAGGAATCTGTTCTCCACTGACATGGGTTAATGTAGGTCAGAACACTGATTGCCAGTTCAGCACTTGCCTTATTCATGTGATATTAAGCACCTTGTATCTTATGGTTAAGCCCTTTGATCTGGCCTCTGCTACACTGCATGCCATTATTCCTACTGAAATCTGGAGCAGCCTCTCCTGCCATCAGTCATCTTTGGCCCGTAGAAGACATTTACCATTGAGATTTTCAAAGATGCCTTGGTACGGGAATTATCTGCAGGCCCTTTTAGAATAATTGGTAGAAGGAAGCTGAGTAGGTTACACATAATTAATCAACTTTAGTAGTCTTATCTCCTAAACATTCAGAATCTTCCTTCTCCAGCAGTGATTTGCAACTCTGGCTGCACATTTAAATCACCAGGGGAACTTCAAAACCTATGCCCAGGTGTATCCCAGAATGATAGAATCAGATACTCTCTGAGCAGGCCCTGGACATCAGTGATTTTTAAAGCCTCCTTGGTGATTCCAACGTACAGCCAAGGTTGAGAGCCAGTGTGCTATGTCAGGTTAACTGTAGGTCGTCACTGAGCCCAGACTTCAATTACCTAGCCTCTTGTGTCTGAGCACCAATGCTCAGGTACTCAAGCCTATTCAATACCTTTCAAATCTCAGGTGAGTACACCTGGAATTTGGGGGTTCAAAATGCTTATTCTTCCTCCTGTATGCCCAGATGTCTTAGGGTCCTATTCTTTTCCCATGAGTGCCTTTACCTTGGCATGAGACACCTGTGTAATTTTTCATTTAGTTGGTTTTAACAGCTGCGCAATTACATTCTGTCCTTGGGCTTGACTTTTCTCATTCCCGTCTACCCTGTGGCTACTGGAGATAAGGGGCTGTTTTAAAGCTTCCATAGAAGCTTGCTGATTCTTCATTCATGTTCTGAGGCAGACCTTCCATTTTTTCTCTCTCAGTACAGGCTTTATAATAACCATTGTTGCCATAGTGACTAAGTGCCACCGACACTGGATCTCCCCACGCCTTCATGGCATCTGCACTCCATCCTATGCCACCGCCAGTGATTATTTGACTAATCATGATGTCACAACATGCCAGAGATTATCAGTGTCCCATTTCTTAGAGCAAAAATAAAAGCTCTCTGTGAGTGCCTCGAATATGGTAGCTACCCAATCCAAGGTCCTATTTTAAGGGTGTTTCCTGGGACCACTTTTGTCAATTGCTGAATCACTCAAGATCTTGACAGGAAACAGATGATACACTGCAATGGACCAACTGAGGAGCATTTAACAAAGAAACTATTTACAGAGGCGTGAAGGGGGATAAGAAAAACCTAAAAGAGATGGTAAAGCACCCTGTGGTTAGCAAAGGCTGGGAGCTTTTATCTTCCCTACGCATGAACTCTCCTTCTATACTGTGATCTTCTGGTACCTCTCACTGGGCAAGCCCAAGCACGGCAACTCTGCCCAGAGGTTAAGAGGCACATAATGTAGAGAAGAATCTCCTTTGGACACACAGAGAAGGGGAGAAAGATACAGGGTCGGCACAAGTGGAGAAAGTCCAGCAGAATGTCCAGATGAGAGGTCTCCTAAGCTTCAACAGGTACACCCTCTCATCTGATATCTTCAATTGGATATCTTCAGGACATCTCAGACCCAGGGTTCTGGAAAAAAAATCCATTATCACTTGCCTAAATCCACTCTGCTTGCTGTTAAAAATTTACCTGATAGTAAGAAAGCTGAAATGAATCCTTAATACCTTCCTTTCTTTTGCTTAACAATCCACCTCCGATTATTTTAACTTTCTAATTTTTAGCTTTCTAATTTTAACTTTTTCATACATTTCCTTACTTATTTCTACCTACCTGTTACTATTGTAACAGTTCTGAACTGTTGTTGCTTCTTTATTTTCATGGATAGAAAGACATCTATTAGTATTAAATATTTAGACCTTGTATTTTAAAGTATAACATAGATACAGAAAAGTCCCTAAATCCTAAATGTGCAGCTCGATGAATGATAGCAAAGCGAACACTTGTGTATCACCACTTGGTTAAAAATAGAATATTGTTGATGCAACGACAGCCCCCTTTAAGCGTCTTTGGATCCCTCTTTTCTCCTTTCTCTCTTAAAAGAAACCTGCTGTCTGACCACGAACACTATAGGTCAGTTCAAAGTTGTCAGACAGACTTCATTTTTAACAGTTTTATTGAGATATGCCATTTATTTTAGAATATTTTCATTACCCCAAAGAGAAACTCTATATCCACTAGCAATTACTGCCTATCTTTTCAGATCCCCAACACCATCATCTCTAAACCCTAGGCAACCAGAAATATACTTTCTGTCACTATATTTTTGTATATTTTGAATATTTCATAAAATAAAATCATGCAATATGTTTTTTTGGTAGCTGGCTTATTTTAGTGCAATATTTTCAATGTTCATCAGTGCTGTGACATACATCAATTCTTTCTCCCTTGCTGTTTAATATTGCACTGTATGCATATACCACATTATATTAACTAAATTATCAGTTGATGGACATTTGGGTTTTTTTTTTTTTGCTTGGGGCCATGATGAAAAATGCCATAAACATTCATATACAATAATTTCTGTGCATGTCACAGTTAAAATTTAACATGTACCATATCAAAAGAGCAATTTATCAGAAAACGGCAGTGAAAAACAATGATCTCACAAAAGATGGCCACAGCCTAGTCCCCAGAATCTATAACTATGTTACATGACTTCACATGAAAGAGATTTCACAGATGTGGTTGAGTTCTGGTCTTTGACATGGAAGAGTATCCTAGATTCTGAAGCATAGGATAATCTAATCTAATTTAATGTCCCAACTTTCTGCATGTGTTTATATCTGCACCGAATCCTACTTCTTGTTCTGTGTGTTCAAAGGATGCTCTTTTTTTTTTTTTTGCAGTACTGGGGATTGAACCCAGGGGCATTCTACCTCCGAGCTGCACCCCCAGCCCTATTTTTTATTCTTTATTTTGAAACAGGGTCTCACTAAGTTGTGGAGGGCCTCACTATGTAGCTGAGGCTGGCCGCGAACCCATATCCTCTGGTCTCAGCCTCTCAAGTACTGGGATTACAAGCGTGGGCCACCACGCCCAGCTAAGGATGCTCTTCTTGATGAGATGAAGCAACCATGTTCCTTGATCTCAGGTAGTTCGTTCTGTTTGGGTTTGAGGGATTATAATATACCAATAGTATCAGAGAATGGGAGAATAAAGTTGAATTATTTATTTCTCTGGATCATTTTCTTTTTTTCTTTTTTTTTTGGCTGTGGGTTCGTAGTGGCTAAATTATTCTGTGGACTTCTCCTATAGCAAAATTTGCCGAGAAGATAGTCGTTCCTCATTGAACTATTTCAGAACCACTGTGGAAAATAAATTGACCACAAACTTAAAGGCTTATGTCTGGGATTTCCATGTATTTCCTTTAATTCATGTGTCTCTCCTTATGTCAGCACCACAAGGTCTTGATTATTGTAGCTTTGAAACCAGGAAGTGTGAGTCCTCTAAGTTTGTCCTTCTTTTTCAAAAGTATTGGTTATTATGGGCTCCTTGTATTTCCATATGAATTTTAGGATCAGCTTGTCATTTTCTACAAAAAAAAAAAAACAAAAAACGAAAAACAGATGGGATGATGACAATGATTGCATTGAACCTATGAATGAATTTTAAGTATTGCACTTTCAAGAATATTATCTTCTGGCCCCTGAATAGGGGATGTCTTTCCATTTACTTGTGTCAATAATTCTTACATTGATATATTGATAGAGTCAATTGCAAGTAGAACTGTTTTCTTAATTTTATTGTTCAATTACTAATGACTAGGAAAATAATTGATTTGAGGTATTAATCTTATACCCTTCAACTTTGTTGTATTCATTTATTAGTTCTAATAGCTTTTGTTTGTGGATTTCTTAGGATTTTCTACACACAAGTGGTTGTCATCTACAAGTAGAGTTTTACTTCTTCCTTTCCAATATGGATATTTTCTCCTCTCCTCTCCTTTCCTCTTTTTTCTTTTTAGTTAATTTTACTAGCTAGAAGGTCCAGTACAATGTTGAAAAGAAGTATTGAGGTAGACAATCTTTTCTTATTCTTCATCACAAGGAGAAAGCATTCAGTTCTTTCTCATTAATTATGCTGTTAACTATAAATTTTTTGTATCTCACCTTTTCATTGGAGGAATTCCTTCTATTACTGTCTGCTGAGTATTTTTTAAGTATAAAAGGGCTTGGATTTTGTCAGACTTTTTCTACGTTTATTGAGATGCACATGTGCTTTTCATTCCTTATTCTATGAATGGGGTTATTATATTGATAATTTTATGCAAGTTCGAATTACTAGCATAAACTCCACGTGGTCATGGTGCAATTGCCAGACTCGGTTTTCGGGTGCGTGCATGTGTACTGGAGATTAAACCCGGGTGCGTTCTACCTCTGAACTACCCAGTCCTTTCTTACTTTTTTTTTATTTTGAAATACGGTCTTGCTAAGTTACCTTGAACTAGCCTTCAAACAGCAATCCTCCTGTCTTAGCCTCTTGAGTGCTGCAGGCATGCACCACCTCGTCATGCTATGTGCCTGTGTGTATGTGTGCACCCATGTGCACACGCATGCTTGTGCCTTGGGGATTGAACCCAGGCCCTCATGCATGCTGAGCATGCTTTCTACCACTGACCTAAACCCACCCTGTTTATTAGTTTTTTTGATTTTTTTTTATTTGAGGATTTTTTATGTCTATGCTCACAAAGGATATTGATTGGTAGTTTTCTTATGACTTCTTTAACTTGTTTTAGCATCAGGGTAATATGAACCTCATTCAATTAATTGGGAAGTGTTCTCTCTTCTTCTATTTTGTGGGAGGAGTTTAGGATGGATTAATGCTAATTCTCTTTTAAATATTTGATAGAATTCAGTGAAATCATCTGAGCCTGGGCTCTTCCTTTCTAAAAAGTTTTAAAATTGCTAATCCAAAGTATTTGCTATAGTTCTACCCAGATTATCTATTTTTAATGTGCATTTATTGGTGCATTATAGTCTCACATCATAATATAAGTCATGTTGACAGTGACATACATGCACACAGCATTTGGTGCCCCCTGGCCTCCCCATTTCCCCCCTTCCCAATACAGAGTACTGAGACTGACATTGATATACTCACATATGCACACATAGTCAATGGTAGTAATTCCATGAATGAACCTCACTCTCCCCCCTCCCCTTCCCTTAGACCATCTCTCTGGCTCCACTGAGGTTTCTCCTCCTTTACCTGAGTCCCTCTTGTATCTCAGTTACTCCCTTGCTTGCATATATTAGAGAAGACATATGACCCTTCACTTTCTGTGATTAGCTAATCTCACTTACCATAATGTTCTCCAGGTCCTTCCATTTTCTTGAAAATGACATAATTTTGTTCTTCTGTATTGCTGAGTAGAATTCCATTGTGTGTATTTCCTATAATTTTGTAATCCATTCATCTGTTAGACACCTAGGTTAAACTAAAAAGTTTCTGCACATCAAAGGAAACCATCAAGAGTCTAAAGAGAAAGACTATAGAGGACTAATATCTAGAATATACAAAGAACTTAAAAGACTTTACACTAAAAAACCAAATAACCCAATCAAGAAATGGGCAACTGAATTGAATAGACACTTCAAAAAAGAAGAGATACAAATTGCCAATAGATACATGAAAAAATGTCCAACATCATTAGCAATCAGGGAGATGCAAATCAAAACTACTCTGAGATTCCATCTAACCCCAATCAGAATGTCAAACATCAAGAAGTCAAATAACAATAAATGCTGGTAAGGGTGTGGGGAAATAGGAACACTTCTACACTGTTGGTGGGAGTGCAAACTAGTTCAGTTACTATGGAGATCAGTGTGGAGATTCCTCAGAAAATTGGGAATGGATCCACCATATGATCCGGCTATACCACTCCTGGGTATCATTCCAAAGGAAGTGAAACCAGAGAACTACAGTCATATATGCATACCCATGTTCATAGCAGCACAAGTCACAATAGCCAAATTATGGAACCAACTTGGGTGTCCATCAACAGATTATCTATTTTTTGAGTCAGTTTTGTTAATATTTTTCTAGGAATTTTCCATTTTTGTCTAAATTATCTAATTTGTAGAGACATACCTACTCTTAATGTTTTTTTCTTTTTTTTTGAGACAGGTCTCACTATGTTGCCCACGTGGGCCTTGCACCTGCAATTTTCTTGTCTCAGCCTCTGGAGTAGATGAAATTACAGGCATGCACCACCTTACCTGCCTATTCTTTACTCTTATTAGTATCTTTATATAATGTGAGTTTTTTGGGGGGGATAATATACTCTATTATACACTATAGTTATATTTAATGTAATGATCGATACATTTAGGTATACATTTCTATTCATCCCGTTTGTTTTTCTTTTCTCACAGGTATTGTTCTCCTTTTTTATGCTTTCTTTTATATTAATTATGTATGATCAACTTTAATTTTGCCTTCTATTAGCTGTATGTTTTGTTGCTTTGTTTTACTGTTTCTTCTATAGTTTCTAGAATACACCTTTAGTGTGTAGTTTATAAAGAGATAGCTTGTAGTTTGTAGCTTACCTCCAAGTGATATTATACGCTATATCACATATAGTGAAAAAAATCTGACAGCAGTGTGCGTCCATATTTCTTCTCCTAGCCTTTGTGTGTTATTGCCATACATTTTATTTTTTTTTTTTTGCGGTGCTAGGGATTGAACCCAGGGACATTTTACCTCCGAGCTACACCCCCAGCCCTATTTTTTATTTTTTATTTTGAAACCGAGTCTCACATAGTTGCAGAGGGCCTCACTAAGTAGCTGAGGCTGGCTGCGAATCTCTTGTCTTAGCCTCCCAAGTACTGGGATTACAAGTGTGTGCCACCACGCCCGGCTTTTGTCATACATTTTACCATTTTTTTTTTTTTTTTTTGCAGTACCGGGGATTGAACCCAGGGGTGTTCTACCTC
The DNA here is from genome assembly GCA_004027185.1 of Glis glis. Taxonomy (NCBI): domain Eukaryota; kingdom Metazoa; phylum Chordata; class Mammalia; order Rodentia; family Gliridae; genus Glis; species Glis glis. The sequence goes on from PVJS01005282.1 coordinate 11,927, forward strand.
CAAGCTACACCCCCGGCCCTAATTTTTATACTTTATTTGAAACTGGGTCTCACGAAGTTGCAGAGGGTCTCACTAAGGAGAGAGAGAGAGAGAGAGAGAGAGAGAGAGAGAGAGAGCGCTGAGGCTGGCAGCAAAACCGGATCCTCTGGTCTCAGCCTCCCAAAATACTGGGATTACAAGCATGCGCCACCACGCCTGGCTATTGTCATACATTTTAAACAGGCTCATGGTATAGACCCCACAGTGTGCTCATAATCACTTTGCTTTAATCAGCTACATATCTTTAAAAGGTCTTCAAATTATTAAATCACTGAAATAAACTGCTTCTGGATGTGAGTACATATTGTCATTTCTGCATCTCTCTGGTCCTGGGTATCAACACGTATTTCCATATGTCATAGTTTTTTTTCTGCTTTAAGAATTTCTTTCACATTTCATAAAGTGAAGGTCTACTAATTATGAATTCTTTCAGCTTTTGTATGCCTGCGAAAATTTTTATTTAGTTTCTGTTTTTTTTTTTTTTTGGCTGAGAGATATTTCTGCTAGATATAGACTTCTAGGTTAAATTTATTTTTATTTCAGTATTTTAGAAGCTTTGTTCCATCATCTGGCTTACATTTTTTTCTAGTGAGAAGTCTGTTGCCATTCTTATCTTTGTTCTTCTAGAAGTAATGTGTCCCCCCCCCACACACACAGAGGCTGCTTTTAGGGTTTTCTCTGCAATTGTGATGAAACTTGATGTAGTCGACTTCATGTTTCTGGCGCCCGGGTTCCATTGAGCTTCATAGATCTGGGGTTCATGTTTTTTATTAAATTTAAACAATGTAAACAGTTTTTTTTTTTACCTCTCTCTACTTTATTCTCCTCCAAGGAATTTAATTAAATGTATATTAGTCCTCTATAAATTGTCTCATAACTCACTGACCATTTATTTATTTTCAATAGTTTTCTTTCTGCATTTCATTTTGGATTATTTCTATTTGTTCTTAAGTTCAATTAAGTTTTCTTCTGTGAAGTTTAATCTACTGTTAATCCCATCATATACATAATCTTCAACATGATAGTTTTTAATCGTACGTCTTTCCTATTCCCACTTAACATGAATCATTTTCTTCTGACTTCTTAAAGACATGCAATATGGTTGTAACTGTTTTAATGTCCTGGTTTATTAATTCTATTTTCTGTATCACTGGATGATCAGTTCTGAGTGACTACATTTTCTTCTCATCATGGGTTATATTTTCCAGCTTGGAGCATATCTATTAATTTTTTGATTAAGCGACAGACATCCTAAAGTTCACTTCTGTGGGGTGCTAGATATTTTCATATTGCTACAATATTCTTGGACTTGTTTTTTCCTGGGGTTCACTTATATTATTTGGAAATAGTTTGATCTTTTCAGGTTCTTGCATTTAAGTGCTGTCAGTCAGACCAAGATGGCACTTACTCTAGAAGTCATTTCGCCCCATTACTGTACCATTTACCTTACCTGATGTCTCATGAATTATGAGATTTTTCCAATCTGGCTGCTGGAAACGGAAACCACTCTTTCCCCTGTGCGATCCTCAGGTATCGTGGCTTCAGATTATTTAGGGCTATTCTTTTTCTGGCCTCATATATGAGTGGTAATCAGCACTTACCTAAGAATGAAGGTGGGTCTTTTGGAGAGCTCTGGAACTGTATGCAGGTATTTCCTCTCCTTCCTACGTCCTACAAACTCTAGCTATCTTTGTACCCCTGATCCCTCAGCGTTTTCTCTTCAACCCTGGCAGACTAACAGGCTTCACTGGTTTCTTCCTCCCTGGAATATAGCCTGGAAACTTTCTCCAGGTAGTAAGCAGGGACAACAGTAGAGCTCACTTAATTTTTTTTTTTTTTGCTTTCTATCGGGGATCATTAGCCTATGTCCCATGCATTTAAAATTGATGTGACATATGGTTTCCGTCTAGTTTTTTTTTTTTACTCATATGGGGTAGGAGAGTAAATATGATTTCTGTTACCCCATCTTTGCTAATAGTGAAAGTACAATGCTACATCATTTTAATTAGCTTTTCTTTTTCATTAATGTCTCCTTTTCTTCATTTAGTGCAACTTTAAGTCATGAAAACAGGTAGTACAAGTCTCTTCATTGTGTTCTTTTCCATGCTGTTTTTAGTTATTTTAAATTCCTTGGGTATCTATGTAATTGTTAGAATTGTCTCATCAATGTCTACAAAAAATCCTGCAGGAATTTTGATAGGACTTTTATTAACTTACAGATTGATGTGTGAAGAATTTCCATTTTAACAACATAGAAGTTACTGTGTCTGCTTATTTACTTATGCCTTTTTAAATTTATCTCACTAATGTTTTGCAGTTTGCATTGTAAATATCTTGATTGTATTTCATTAAATTTTTGGCAAGTTATTTTGTTTATAATAGCTATAAATAGTATTTCATATTTTATCTTTCATTTGTCTATTGCTAGTATGTAAAGCAATTGTCTTTTTTTCTTATGTACTGCAATTTATAAATTCCAAGTGTTTAAAAATCATTTTCATTTTCTACATACACATTTATATCAGAAAATTAAAATATTCTTGCTACTTACTTTATACTTCATTTTTTAAGTTAATTTTTTAATTTCATTAAGTAAGACCTCAAGTATTGTGTAGATTACAGGATTACAGGGATAAAATACAGTGTATTTTATCCATACTCAATCTTTGGATTAAAATAGTATTTTATATTCAACCATGTCCTTAGCTATTGGCATTTCTTAAATGTCATTGATAAGTTTAAGTAAATTCCTCTCTAATTTTAATTTATTTCTTGAGATTTTTTTTAAAATTGTGAACTGATATTAAATTTTGTCAAGTCACTTTTTCTATTGAGATCACCATATGATGTGTGTGTGTGTGTGTGTGTGTGTGTGTGTGTGTGTGTGTTACTGGGGATTGAACCCAGAGGTGTTTGCCCTCTGAACTACACCCCCAGGCCTATTTTAATTTTTATTTTGAATCAGGGTTTCACTAAATTGCTAAGGGCCTCTCTTGGTTGCTGAGACTGGCTGCAAACCTGCTATTCTCCTGTCTCAGCCTCTCAAAGATCATCATATAATTTTTAAAACTAGTAATATTTGCTTTAAGGAATAACATTTAATTAATCTTGGTGACTATTCTATGTGTATTAGAAAAAAAATGCAGCCCAAGTTTAGATGTAATATTATACACATAATTTAAATTGCATTCAAATCTCCTGTGACTTTATTGATTTTTTTTGGCCTATTTTTATGCTCAGTTTCTGAGAAATGATTCTAAAAATCTGTATATGTGATTGTGGATTTATTTTCTTCTCCCTTTAATTATGTCAGTTTCTGCTTCATGTATTTTTGAACCTGTGATCCTCCTGTCTCAGCCTTCCAAGTACTGGGATTGCAGGTGTGTGCCACAGCACCCAACTGTTCCATGTATTTTGAAGCTCTGTATTTAGGTAGATTCTCATTGAGAAATGGTATACACTCATTGAAAAGAGGTATATTGTTTGGAGGGCCAATGTTTTTATTATTGTAAAAAATGCACTTCATTTTCTCTGATAATATTACTTGTATTTAATGCATTTTGTGAAATATTAATATAGCCATATAAGCTTTCTCATAGTGAAGATGTGCATCGTATACCTGTTCTCATCCTTTTACTTTCAGCCTATTTAAGATGCTAATGGAATGCATTTGTTTAAATATCATGCAATTGTTTAGTTTTGTTCCTTTTTTCATTGCTTTATACAATGTAAAAAAATGAAACAAAGTAAGGGATTATGTGTTTATACTAATTCATGTATATACCCATCTCAATAAATATTTCTATATGGGATGATCTGTATCTATCTCAAGCTAAATATGAATTCTACTGATTTTCCATCTCTAATACATTATCACAGGAGCCATTTTAGCCTCTTCTTGCTTATCTATAAATTCCTAATCCAACTAGGAAAAACTTGGGTCCTATCATCTCCCATTAATTGTTTCCATTGTTCAATTCCACTATATACATGTAACAGTATAAAAATTCTTCATATGACTGCGGGAAGATAATTTTAGGAATTAGAGTACAAACTAACATATAGTTTCTTTTATCTTTAGTCTGATTTCAATGCTACTTAGTTTAGCATTTATTTCCCTATCCTCTCCAGTGATGTGGTTTCATACATTTATAATCCAGTGAGTTTCTTTTTCTTATATTCTATATTCTACCTTGAGTTCTCTCAGCCTCCTAAGTGATATTCTCTTAAGTTTGCATACACTGTTTGTGCTGCCGAGTTCTGAGTTTGAAAAATGCAACATGTCATGTATCTGCCATTACAACCTCCTTATATTCTTTTAGGTTTCCATTTTATTTCTGCTATTGTTTTTATCATTATTTCATATTATTTTATGTGTTTATATCTAGAAATAATTTATATTCTTATAAAATTTGTATATTGAGCTATTTGATTTTTAAGAGCTCTAGCAATCATAACGTGCATCATTAACTTATCTCTATGAATTTTGAATTAACTTAATGACAATTCACAAGTAATAAGAGATTAAGACAATATAAATTGTTTTATCATCAGTCACTCTATTGTTATGATGTATTTTATTTCTATGTGTTATATGTAACACAATATATTATTTTTACTTTAATAATCAATTGTCTTTTTAAGATTTGCTAAAAGAAAAAATATTATTTACATTTTCCCACATACTATCCATTAATGGTTTTCTTTATTCCTTATTCTGGATGCCTGTTTTCATTTACTATCATTTCCTTTATCCTGAAAAAAGCATTCCTTTAGCATTTATTCCTGTGCTAAATGGAAATAAATCATCTCAGCTTGCTTTTGTCTATTTCATTATTATGCCTTCACTTGGAAGTATACTTTCACTGGGTATAGAATTCTAAGTTGCTATTTCTTTTTTTTCAACACTTTAAAAGATGTCCCATTGTGATAGTCGGTCTGGTTTGTCAACTTGACCTTCCTAAGATCATGTGACTTTGGTTGTATAACAGCAGATTGAACCGGAAGTCCTGCCCTAAATGTGGGCAGCAGGATTCTGATAGGTGCAGGACTTAGATAAAAGAAGGAGAAAGCCGCGGAGAGTGAGCGGCGACTCTTCCTGAAGAAAACGCGTCTGCTCTCGTCTGAGATCGTTGGTCTCCAACTCTGCCGTTTCCTTGAAGAGCTTCTTGATCTTCTGCTCTCGTCTGAGATCGTCGGCCTCCAGCCTTCGAGCTGAAACCTTACCATTGTTTCTCCGAAGAGCTTCCTTATCTTCACATCTTGGACTGGACTGAATTGGTGGTTGCTTCAATCCTAAGGCTCCAGCTCTTAGACCGCCCGACAAGCTACTGATTCCTCTGATTCTTCACGTGCAGTCGAAACTCAGGCTACATTGTGAGCTGATCTAATAAATCCTTTTTTTTCCCCTTTCTTTCTTCATTCTGTGAATTCTGTTGATCTAGTGAACCCTGACCAATACACCCATTGCCTATTGGCTCCCCATCCCTCCATCTGCATCACATCTGATTTATCTGGTTTCTGCTTTTAGACTTTTTATATTTGTTTTCAAAATTTTGGCTATGATGTACCTAGGAATGAATTTCTTTGTTCTTATTTTCTTTTGTAATTCCTTGCTTGGGGGATTCTGTGAGTTGAATATTTTTGTCAGAGTCTGAAAGTTTTAAGATATTATTTCTTTTCATGCTTTTCTGCCTCATTCTTCATATCTTTTCATTCTTAAATTTAAATTACATATATGTTTTCTAATTTAATATTTTTCCATAGGACTATGACCCCTTATCTTTTCTTTTCTTTTTTTTTTTTTTTTGCGGTACCAGGGATTGAACGCAGGGGCGTTCTACCTCCGCGCTACGCCCCCGGCCCTATTTTTTATCCTTTATTTTGAAACCGGGTCTCACGAAGTTGCGGAGGGCCTCACTAAGGAGAGAGAGAAAGAGCTGAGGCTGGCCGCGAACCCGGATCCTCCGGTCTCCACCTCCCAAAGTACTGGGATTACAAGCGTGCGCCACCACGCCCGGCCCCTTATCTTTTCTAATCCTATATTCTTTGTGTGCTTTTGTTTGGATCATTATTACTGATCTCTGTTTATATTCATCATTTATTCCTTCTGTTGTGTTCATTTGCTACTAAAACAATCTAATAAATTTTTATTTCCTATATTGTACTTCCCAGCTCAAAAATGCTAATTTGATTGTCTATTATCTATTTGATATGTCTCCTAAATATTTTATGTTTTCATCCTTTCTTTTATATTATAGTATAAATTATTTAATACTCTTATAATAGTTTTTTCTTAATGTCCTTGATGACTAATTATTCGATCTGAACTATCTGTGGTTTTGTTTCCATTGATTGATTTTGCTTTTGAATATAGAGAACATTTTCTTAGTTCTTTCATAGTCTTCACATGACAGGATGGCATAAGTATGTCTAAAAGAATAATGGATATTAAATTGTTACACATCTACCTCTACTTCTTTTATCCCTATCATCTCTATCTTTCTTCTGGAGTGTGCAAACTCTTTCTTTCATCTGGTAACTATGGTGAGGGTTTGCTGTATCAGATTCCAACAAGATCTGGCCTGAAGTTTTATCTATAGTGTTGTGAGGTAGAGTTTTAATTAAGACTAATTAGACTATTAAAGGCATTTATTGAGTCTTTATTACCAGCCGACTGGGACTGTATAGAACATAAGACCCAAGTGTAGTGTCCAACTGCCTCAGAGCCCTCCTTATATACAGGAGAGCCACAAGCCAGGGGTATATAGTTTGGTTTTTTATAGGAGGTTTCCATGGCAGGGCTTCCAATGGTCACTTCCCGCAGTAGAGCAAGCAAGCATAACGAGCGTACAAAAGCAAGAACAAACGCTGTTAGCAATGACAATGCAACAATAAGAGTAACACATTGTTGTTACCCATTACCCAGCCAACATCCTGGTTTGATTTTTCCATTCCAACTTCCCTGTTTTAGGGCCAGGTTGGGTCAGTGTGAATAACAAGATGGAGTCACTTTAGCTAACAGCTTTTTAGCTATCAAGCTGTAACTACGCATCATCACATTTTTTACTGGTTTTATGGGCATGAGTCAAATATTGTGCTTGCTACTGGTTTTAAACAACATTGTTGAGATTGCACTTTGCTCTTTTGCCTGATCCCCAGTTTCTAGGGCAGTTGCTACAGAGGAGCTAATCCCTTCCCCTTATCAGATTTGAATGAGGAGTAGTTTGGGCTCTCACTTCAGCTGGTTCTGAGTCACTTTCGTGTTATACATCAGCAGGGTCCTGCCTGGACTTTGAGCCCTGTGAGACTGCAGTACGTGCTGCAGCCAAGTCCACTGCTAGTTCTGCGTCTTTCTCTGCTCTTCCTCATGAAAATTCCTAGGGGAGGGGATTGCCAGGATGAAATGGTGATTGTTGAGGATGGGTCTTTCCAGATTTCAATCTGCTTTGCTCCCCACACTGTCACTAGAACCTCACCTAACTTGTCTTTGTAAAGTCTCTCCTCTGAGGCATGTCTCCCCAGCACATCTACACTCACACCAGACACTTGTCCCTAGGGCTCGAAACCTCTACTCTCTGTCCACCGAGGAAAGTTTCATTCCTCCTTGGTGTTAACTTATTACGGCTTCTTTGGATGACTGTTCAATAGATATATAGACAAGTATGGTATACATTTTATTCATTTTTCCTGTTGCTGTTAACACAGTTACTGTGGTCTTCCGTCCCTTAGTACATCTTAATCAGAAAGGGGGACTTCACAAATGCCATCGATTAGATCTCTCCAATAGATGTCCAGCTTATTTTATGTTATCTCTTTCCTTTTCTCCCATGAATCTCATTTGCAGCAATATAATCAAGGCCAGCTTTAGAAAAATAGCATAAAATCTGTTGTTTCCCCTATGAGCAAAATGCTTTATTTTGGTATGAGAATCATAAGAAAATCCCTGTCTGGAATCCTTTAAGCAGATGCCATGTTGTAATGAGACTTTCTTTAGTCATTAGTTTATCTTTTTTTAATATACTTTTACTGGTGCATTGTAACCATACATCATATTGAGGTTTAGTGTGATAGAAACACACATGCACACAGCACCCGGTGCATTCTCTTCTGAATTCCACCCCATCTCTTCCTCCTCCCCATTCATAATATTGAAATTGGTATCGATAGCTTCATGATTGTGCACAGAATTGTTTGAACTGACTCTTTCATCAATTCTCCTTTTTCCTCTCCCTGCCTCTTGCCAAAATCCCCTTCCACCATTCTACTGGTATTTCTCTTCAGTATTTGAATTCTCTTTTGTTTTCCAGTTTCTTTCTAGCTTCCACATATGAGAGAAAACATATGACCCTTCACTTTCTGAGACTGGCTAATCTCACTTAGCATATGTATTTAGTAAGCTGGAGCTTCCATTATAAAATACCACATAGTGTGTGACTTAAACAACAGAAATTTATTTTCTCACAGTTCTGGGGGCTAGAAACCCATGATCAAGATGGCAGCAAATTTGGTTTCTTGTGAGGGCTCCCTCCCTGTTTTGCAAGTGTTCATCTTCCTGCCATGTCCTCACCAGGCCTCTCCTTTGTATTCAAAGGGGAGAGGGGGAGATAGAGAGACAGAGAGAGAAAGAGAGTTCCAGAGTATCGTCCTCTTTTTATAAGGGCATCAGACCTAGATTCTATCAATTCATTTAAATTTAATTATATCCATAAAAGAACCTGTCTTCAAACACAGCCACATTGGATTTCAGAGCTTCAACATATGAATTTTAGGGGGACAAAATGCATTTCATACCAGTTGGTACTGATATTGTGTCCAAAACACAAATGAATAATTTATTGTTATCTGTGTATTTTTAAAGGATGTTTTTATTACTTGTGCCTCATCTGCCAGGTACCTAAAGGCTTGGCTATGCTCACTTTGCTAAATCAGTCTCGATGCCATAACTCCATAAAAAAAGAACCTAAATGCATTTTGTCTTTTTCTTGAGGCAACAGGATGAGCACGCACAGTGTTCCAATACTTCCTAGGAATCACTGTGGCTCACATGTAATTAAATGAGGCTGGACAGATCTCCTTGTGACTTCTTGGTAGCAGGGATAGATCAGCTCACTCTCTTCTGTAATTGACATATCTAGAAGCCTGCCTAGGAGGACAGGAAACTCTAACCCTTAACTTGTTCCTATTTATAGTGGTCTTAGGGCTCACTAGTACTTTTCCTCTGGGTAGTGGCCACTGTGGTGGATTCCTAACATCTATGCCACCTTCAATGATTTATCTAAGCCAATTAAGGCAATTTGATTTCTCTCCTTTCTTGGGTGAAGGATGCCAGTGTGACTCAACTCTGGCCTCTGGGATGCAAATCTGGGAGGCATCTGGAAATGAAGCCATCGTTCCTGAGAGAGAGCTAGAAGAACAAACACATGAGGTCTTGACTGATTGTGAGGCCAGTACCATCTTATTGCCAGCTCAGTCGCGGAACTACCATTGAGGGTAGCAGAGCAGAATGATAGTATGAACTTTTTTCCCTGATACAATTTTGAGTCAATTTAAACTTGTGGCCCACTCGACCTCTGAATCTCCTATTATGAGTCACATGATAAATTTGAGGGTTTCTGTTACTTGCAGCCAAATGTATCTGAAACTATCTACCATACCAAAGTGAGTCATTTATGTCAACTAATTTGGAGGATAAAGAAATCTTCTCCCAGCTTCAACTTTAGAGGGAGAACATTATTCCTTCATCAAATTATATCCTTAAAGGCTTCCTGCTTCTTTTAAGATGCTCTTAATGTGGCCACAAAGTCTAGCATAGCTCTGAGCCTGAAATCCTATTCTTCATCTGCGTTCAAGAGAGAGAACTCCTCCTCATTGTCTGGCTACATTTGCACAAGTTTTTCCTTCCCTTTCATGTTCCTAATTCATCTAACTAGCTCTCTGTATTGGTCAGAGTTCACGAGACCAACAGAATTCACAGAATGAGTATATGGAAAAAGGGGTTTATCAGATCAGCTTATAATGTAGTCCTGAGTTCCGACTGCACGTGGAGAGTCAGAGGAACCAGTAGCTGGTTGAGTGGTCTAAGAGCTATTTGGAGAAACGATGGTGAAGTTTCAGTTCGAAGGGCTAGAGGCCGACGATCTCAGACGAGAGCAGAAAATCAAGAAGCTCTTTAGAGAAACGGCGAAGTTGGAGGCGAGAGCAGATGTGTTTTCTTTGGAGAGTCGTGCATCCCTCTACGCGGCTTTCTTTTTCTTTTATCTAAGTCCTGCACCTATCAGAACCCTGCTGCCTACATTTAGGGCAGGACTTTCTGTTTAATCTGCTGTTACACACCCAAAGTCACATGATCTTGGGTGTGTCATGATCTGGTCAATTTGACAAATTAGATTAACTATCACACTCTTGGTCCTCTCTCCTTAATTCTCAGTGGCAATGTTGCTTTCCCAGTTGAAAATTTCTCTATCAGGTTCTCCTACTATGTTCCTTCAGAGATTCCTTGGGTTTTCTCTCTCTTAGCCTTTTCTGAGTTTGTAGTAATAAATATGTCTGATTATTTATATATCATTTTTCTTTTTTTTTTTTTGCAGTACTGGGGATTGAACCCAGGGGCGTTCTACCTCCGCACTACGCCCCCGGCCCTATTTTTTATACTTTATTTTGAAACCGGGTCTCACGAAGTTGCGGAGGGCCTCACTAAGTAGCTGAGACTGGCTGCGAACCTGGATCCTCTGGTCTCCGCCTCCCAAGTACTGGGATTACAAGCATGTGCCACCACGCCTGGCTCATATCATTTTTCTTGATAGTTAACAATCAGGATGAAATTCCTGCTACTTCTGCTCAATAATATGTTTTCCTTATCTAACATGCTGACACATACAAGGAGTTAATTGAATGACCATTTATTAAGGGAATGAATGTATGGATGGGCTTTTCCTCATGTAATGTAATATAAAGCCCATTACTATGCTGATAGCTCACCTTAGAATTCAGTTGGGAAGGATGTAGCCCTCTTACAGAGGGAGAGAAAAGACATGGAGGGTGAGTCTTGTAGGCTGAAATGAAGATACTGGCTTTTACTCTGAGTGCTATAGGAGATCAAGGAGGGTTTTGGGGGGAAGGAATGAAATGCTTTGATTGGTGTTTTAAAGGAATACTTCTTGTGATTGTGTAAATCATAGGTTGTAGATGGATAAGAGAGTCTATGGATCAATTTAGGACTACTAAACACAATCCAGGCAAGAGATCATTTTGACAAAATAGTGCCTTCGCTTAGAGTGTTATTGGTAGACGTGTGGAAATGTGGTCTGATATGAGATATAACTTGAAAGCAGAACTCACAAGGACTTGCTGACGATATAAGGCATGTCTAGAGAAAAAGCTGTTAAGAATCATTCCAAGATTTCTCCCCTAATAAACTGGAAACATGGCATTGCTGATTATTGGGATAAGCAATATTGTAGGAAAGGCAGGCTTTGGAGAGTAGATCGGGGACCCTGTTTTAGACATGATGACTTTGAAATGCTATTAGCAATTCAAGTGTTGATGTCAAGTGAGGTTTTGGAGTATGTTAGCCTAGACTACAAGACAGAGGACTTCGTGGAGTTAAGAATTTGTGAGTTGTTAGCAGATAGATGTAAATTCAGGAGGCAGGATAAGGTCTGTTAGTGAATATAGATAGAAAAGAGAGGAAGGATGAGAACCAAGGCTAGAAAATTCTAATAGCAAGAGAAGCAATGGTCAAAGAAGATTGAGACAGAGTAGCTTGTAGTGTGGGAGGAAACAAGAAAATGTGATGTCTAAATAAAGAAGGGATCCCAGAGTGGGGGTGATCGCTTGGGCCAAACATTTCTGATAGTTCAAGTAAGATAAGGATAGAGAATTGACTACTGGACTTAACAATGTGTAAACCATTGATAATGACAAACAACTGACTTCTCCGTAGAATCGTAGGAATGAAAGCACATTTGTAGGGATTTCAAATAATGCATATCACCATTTTAAGGAGGCTTTTTTTAGAGGTGTTTCTGTTTTCTTTCTTTTTTAAGATGGTCAAAATAACATGTCTGAAGCTATGAAAATAATGAAGGAAAATCTGATATTCTGTAAAGAGGGAAAATTTAATAGAGTATTGTCTTTGGAAAGGCAAGAGGCAATGTGATAGAAATAAGGAGCTGACCTTAGGCAAGAATTTGGACTGTTCCTGTGTTACACAATAAGGACATGACAGGCTACCTGGGCACAGATGTAGGGAGGTAAGTGCTCATGTTATTTGGAACCTGGGGGTTTTATTTTGGTTATTTCTATATCTGTTTTACTATAAGACACATGGTCATAAAATGATAATGAGGATGGGGCAATACAGGCTGGATGTTGGAGGAGAGAGAAAGAGGCATGACATGGTTACCTGGGAGAATGGGAGAGTGGCTGGTCCCAGAGACTAACGGTCTTGTTGGCCCAGGACCTCGTAAGGTCAGTGATCATAGATACGTCAAAGAGAATGCTTGTGGTTTCCTCCAGGCACTTTCAGCTAGGAGAATGCAAGTACAGAGCGGGTGTATTCATCAGCATTTTCACAGCTATAATCTAAAAGATATGACCCCACAACTTAGAAGAAGGAAGATTTATTTGCTCACTGGTTTGGGGTTCAGCTCATGTGAGGCTGGAGACCATGGATTTCAGGGCACAGAGGTGGGAAGAAGAGAGAGGGAGGGAGAGAGAGAGAGAGAGAGAGAGAGAGAGAGAGAGAGAGAGAAAGAGAGAGAGCACACAAGGCTTTTGCTCTTTACATCATGGAGGCAAAGAGAGCGATCAGGGGGAGGATAACCCATATACAATCTACAAGGCCTCAGCCCCAGGGACCCACCTTCTTCAGCCACACCCTCCAGGCCTGGGTCCCACTCAGATTAATCCATTACAATGGATTTATCCACCTTTGAGATCACAACCAAGCCCTGCTTTCAACATTGCCATCTTGTTTCCATGAGGGCTAGGAGGGCACCCCAAATCCAAGCCATTACAGTGGGCAAAAGGTTAGATTTATCTAACAGTGAGTATCTCCAGGTAGTAAGAACATAGAGATTAGTAGGGAAGGTTTGGTGCATGCAAATGAATAGTTATAATAGTTATAATAGTTATAATAGTAGTCCATGGAACACAAACTTAGTAAAGAGAAAGACAGGGATCTGCTGTTGTTGGAAGAAAGAGGCATATGTTCTAGGAAGGGGAGAAACAGATTTCTACTACAAAATTTATCTCTTCTGGGCTTTGCATCCAATGTTATATGATAGTAAAGTTTTGAAGTGGACTGACACACATATGTATGTTATATCTAATCTGAAGATTTTAAAATTATATTAAAATCTAATTGCATAACAATTAGATTTAAACAATTAACAAAGTATAAATATTTATTCATTCAATTACTTATACATTCAAAGTCATAGTGGTATAAATAGGTATAAATAACAAGAACATCAGAATTGCCTATATATTTGGAAAAACTGATTTTTAGGAATACGCACTTTGTTTTGCAAGTAACTACACTAAATTTGGGGAATTCATGACAAACCAGGGCTGAAAGAATTTCATGGCATTTCTTTCTGGAACAGTATAACATAATAGAAAGTATCCAGATTAAATGATTTGATAACTCAAAGGAATAAGAAATTGCTTCAATAAAAATGTTCAATAAAAAAGAAAGTGACACATGGTATTAAGTGTAATAATTTTATGAATAATGTTGTTTAATGCCAACTAAATTTGGAGTGGATTAAAGAACCTGGCATTGACAGCAGTTTTAGTAATTTGGTCTATTGATTATTTTTTCCCAAGTTCCTCTTAGTGTCCCTTCTTGGGTTGAAGAGGCAAGAAAACAAAATTTCATCAGACTAATTTTCACTGAGTTTCTCGATCTTATCATAGCTCTACTAATCCAAAACAATTGCACAATATTTAGAAAAAGAGCTGAGTTGTGGAGAGGGATTGGGTCACAGGGCCTCCCTCTGCACACGTGGATGATTGAAGAGCTGGAAGCTGTCATGGCCGTGTCCTGATTCAGTGGCTTTGTTCCCCCACAGCCCCTGGTGTGGGGAGGGACAGGAACTCCTACATTGTTGTAGATATGTAGCATGGCTTTGGGAATTGCTTCTAGATATTCAGTCTCTTATCTGTTTCATCCTGATTCCCCCAAATTTTGAAAGTCATTCGATAGCGGGTAATAATTAGCTTTCTGTTCAAACCAGTGAGAATGGAGTCTGTTCTCTATAACAGAACTCTCAACAGAAATAGCGAAATACCTTTATAAAGTTAGAAATTTATAGCCGGGCGTGGTGGCGCACACTTGTAATCCCAGTACTTTGGGAGGCAGAGACCGGAGGATCCGGGTTCGTGGCCAGCCTCAGCTCTCTCGCTCTCTCTCCCTGTCTCTCTCTCTCTCCTTAATGAGGCCCTCCGCAACTTCGTGAGACCCGATTTCAAAATAAAATATAAAAAATAGGGCCGGGGGTGTAGCGCGGAGGTAGAACGCCCCTGGGTTCAATCCCCAGTACCGCAAAAAAAAAAAAAAATTTAGAAATTCAATCTGACCAGTGAATGCTCCACACATCACACTCTCTTTGAATTGATGCTACAAATACACATTCCTGAGGTTTGTTCTCTCACTGATGCAACAGGGACCAAGGAGTCTCTGTTTGTAACAAATGCTCCTATATGATTCTGATGTCGCCAACCTCTCTAGAGAAGTGCCATTTGTTATCTTTTGATGCTAAGAAATGCTGGGGATTTCCAGCATTCCCCCAGACATGCTGGGGATACCTTTATATCTTTTTCAGATAAAGTTAGTTTTTGGGATTCAAAGAGTAATGATGTATAGCAATTGGTATCTATATTTGGCTTTCATTTTGAAAATACATTTGAATATATGATAACCAGTAATATGCTGAGCATACAGTTAATATTTTCTATTAACTTCTTTTCGAAGGACCTTTGATTTTGTCATTTTATTAAAGGAATTTCATCCCCTTACTCAAATAATATGTTGAAAAAATTAGTTTAACAATTTTGCAACTGATCTTCTTTAGATAGTCTCAATCATTTTCCCTAAATATTTTGCTTCAAGATTGACTGTATAGATGCAGAATTATTACATTTAAAAATTTAATCATTTTTATAGATGTGTCTAGAAATCCAAAAAAGGACATAAATATTAACCCTAAGATAATTTCCACACATATCACATTTTTATTATTTCTTTTATTTTTGTTTATTTTTGCTTCCCCTTTATTATAGCATTGCTCACACTTTCTTTAACACTACAAAACTTTCCCAAAATATCCAGCATTTACTGAGTACTTATTATATTCTAGGCAGTGATTTAAACATCATACCCACATTAAACAATTTTTATTTCCATTAGTCTATGGGATTGATTTCTATTAACATTGCATCCCCATCTTAAAAATAGTGAAACTACATTTCAGAGTTTAAATAAAAGAACACAGGCTGATTCAGGAGCCCCTGTCATCATATTTAATCCTTGTTGCCATATTTTCGTAATTTTCCTTATAATAGATATAGCTTACATCAAGAGCATTATTAAATATGTATTATATAGTAAGGCATAACCATCCTTATACTGAAGATGATTTCTCTTATCACCTCAGACTTTCCTTGATGCATTTTTGCTATAGAGAAAGACTGACAATCAAACCTCCATAATGTTTTAAACAACATTATTCAAATAAAAGCTTCAGAACATCAAATAATGGATCAAAAGCTAGGAACATCTTAAGAATTTTGATCATAGGTATTACCAACACATTATATATGCATAACCAGATTTTAAGTACATAATTTAATCATTTCTTTAATTTTTGACAAGACTAATTAATAATTCAACTTGAAATTCAGATTGATAAATTAAAACTGGTACTTCATGGCAGTTTTAATTTCATTGTAATTGCTAATTCAGTTAGTCTTTTTCTCTTTTCCACAATTAGTAAATACTTTATGTTTGCTTAGCACTAGCCCTTTTCCATACAGGGAGGCAGCAGAAAGAACACGGGTCTTCAAGGAGTCATTGCTCACTGCAGTACCTATGATCTCAGGACTATTACTTCACTTCATTAAACCCACGTTTTTCTCAACTGTCACTAGGTGACAACATTATTTTCAAGATTCAGGAAAATATTTATAAATCCCATAGGATTATTAATCCCTTAGATTATTCTCTATGTGGCAGATATCTAAAAATGTTTTTTGCAAGTATTATTATTATTATCATTGAACATTTCTTTGCAATCTGTATTGACTGGAGTTTTGCAATTTGTATAATTTTGTAAATATTGATATTGTGTTTTTGCCATACTACGTGAAGGAAAAGAAGAGCTCTGCTTTACGTTTGAGTTGACAATGGGAAAAATATAATAACCAGTATTTATTTAAATTGCTTGTGATCAGATATCTAATTGCAAGCAAATAAAACACTATTTATGTTTATGCTAGTTAAAATTAGTTTTGTGGATCCTATGACAGTTCTATTTTTAATTTTTTTAGGAACTTCTACACTATTTTCCATAATGGCTGTACTGATTTGCATTCCCACCAACAGTACGCAAGGATCCCCTTTTGTCCACATCCTCATCAGAACTTCTCTTTAGTCTTTTAGATATTATACAGTCTTACTGGAGTGAGGTGGTATAATTCGGTTTTTATTTCCATTTATTTGATGATTAGTGATGTTCAGCACTTCTTCCTGTATTCATTGGTCATTTGTATGTCTTCTTTTAAGAAATGTCCACTTAGGTCTGTTGTCTATTTTTAAGCCTGTTTTTGCTGTTAACTTTATTTTGCTATTAACTTTTTCTGTATTTTAACTCCGTTTTAGATGTATAGTTTTCAAATATTTTCTCCATATACTCCAGCAATCCTACTGCTGGGTATATATCTCCAAAGGAAATACAATCGATGTGTCAAAGAGACATCTGCACTCCCACGTTCATTGCAGAATTATTCACAATAGCTAAGAAATTAAAACAACTTATATGTGCATTAACTGATAAACAGTCAAAGAAATGTGATACATAATGGACCACAGAGTACTATTCAGCCATAAAAAAGGAGGAAATCACATTTGCAGCAACATGGATGGAACTGGAGATCATCATGGTAAGTGAAATGAGTCAGGCACAGAAAGACAAATGCTACAGGATTTGACTCTTCTGTAGAATATAAACAAGTTGATCTCATAGAAGTTGAGAGTAGAATGGTGTTACCAGAGCCTAGGGAGAGGGTGACTAATGGATACTATGTCATTCTTGAATAGGAGTTAGATGGTCTGGTGTTCTATTGCACAATAGGGTGACTAGAGAGAATGATAATGTACCACATAATTTAAAAAGTGAGAAGAAAAGATTTGGAATGTTTTTACCATAAGAAATAATAAATGTTTGAGGAGATAGATATGTTTGTCCTGATTTAACATTACATAATGTATGTATGTATTGAAACAGTACATAGTACCCCATGAATATGGACAATTTTTATGTTTTGTGTATCCATTAAAGACAAATTTAATGAAAAATTTGATTAATGCTTTTATAATAAAATAAAACAATTTCAAATTGTCTAAAATAAGAACATTTGTATACAATAAAACAATAACATTATACTACATTTTTAAACAGAAGGTGCAAAATTATGTTTTTGGTTCAAGTTTTGCATAGATTGATATTTTACGAAATTAAAATACTCTATTAGTAATTTTTCAGAGACCGTCATAGCGTAAAATTGAATCTACACAAACCCACATATTTGGCGATCTGATCATTTCCGAGTAATAGTTCTGTCTGTCAAGGGAGAAAACAACCCCAAGAATTTCAAAATACAATTATTTTCATTATCATAACAAAATTTCAATGGACAGATTTTCTTTCATTTTATCCACCCAAATGTATGAAAACTGTATGCATATAAACATGCTGATTCTATCCTTAGCGGACTTAACAATATTCATGATTCTAAAATCACTCTTCCTCATGTTTAGTCCAATAAGCCTCCTTGTTCTCTCAAAGAAAGCGCCCTACCCCCCAGATGTAAACATTGCTTTAAAAGCCAGTACCATATGCTGACAGATGGCATCCCATCTGTGGTTCAGTTATTAAAAATAAATTTCTTGGTCATGTTCAATAAATGTAAGATATTCTTATCCATTTTTTTTGAGAAATGTTTAGTTTTCAACCATGGGTTTAGCAAACCAAAAGATAAAGCTCAATTCTATATGATGGCTTGAGTAATAAAATAAGCTTCGCGTCGGGTTAAAAGTATATATTTAGGCTAAGATGTTCAGAAGAAAAAAATAGGAAAAGAAAAAATGTAAATCAACCTCTCTAAGGAATATACTGTGGATTTGGCTCAGCTATAACTATTAGATGAGAAATGACAAAAAATTTTGGATTCAGTGTTAAGAGTTAAGTGACGGTGGATGGGAACACGAGATACAAATCCCTGCCGATGTTTTACACATTGCTCAGCCTCCAAAATGCTTGTCAGTAGTTCTTTTCCTGCTACATCTTCAAACCTTCAAATCAGTGTTTTTTCATAGTTTCAATGTCAAACAAGACTTTGAAGAGAACATGAGAAATATCAGTAATAAATCTCTACTCATCATAAAGTGACAGAGTTTTGTTGAAAGGAAAGAAGAAAAGGCATGCATATCACTGACAGTATTTGATAAGGTAGGTTTCACACATACGACTGTTGTAGTTGGTATTCTCAGGCGAGGAACGCTTCTTTTCTCCAGGCAGAGCAAGGGAGGAAAGAAGAGAATCATATTTGAAGGTTTTTAGAAAGAGAGAAAGAGAGAGAGAGAGAAAGAAAGAGACAGAGACAGAGAGAGAGAGACAGAGAGAGACAGAGAGAGACAGAGAACTTGTTTGTGAAAGTCCTCAGTATTCATATCCATGGTTCAGAAATACTTCTCTTCCTCTCTTTCTTGATCTCCATCCACTTTCTTTCTTTCTTTTTTTTTTTTTTGGCGGTACCGGGGATTGAACCCAGGGGGGTTCTACCTCCGCGCTACACCCCCGGCCCTATTTTTTATACTTTATTTTGAAACCGGGTCTCACGAAGTTGCGGAGGGCCTCACTAAGTAGAGAGAGAGAGAGAGAGAGAAAGAGAGCTGAGGCTGGCTGCGAACCCTGATCCTCCAGTCTCCGCCTCCCAAAGTACTGGGATTAGAAGCGTGCGCCACCACGCCTGGCTCACTTTATTTCTTTACTATCTTCCTTCCCTCTGTAAATAGCTATAGATGGTCAGTCATGGGGCTAGGTGGTGAGCTATTTCTTAAGAA
Organism: Glis glis; assembly: GCA_004027185.1. Taxonomy (NCBI): domain Eukaryota; kingdom Metazoa; phylum Chordata; class Mammalia; order Rodentia; family Gliridae; genus Glis; species Glis glis. The sequence continues at coordinate 31,314 of PVJS01005282.1, forward strand.
GATAAAGAAATGATAAATGAGGAGATCGATCTGTTCAATCTGACGTAAATGCTATACACCATAGATACATATTGAAACATCACATGGCACCTCATTAATATGTGCAATTCTTATGTTTTTATCAATCACTTCAAATAAAATTTAATAAAATGAGATAGTCATAGCCTCTATTATGAATTTTTAGGCTGTTGGTGAACACAGGCAAACAGACAAGTAAGATAGCATTAAAGTACCACAAAATCCAAGGTATCTTGGAGGAGAGGAGGGGGAAGCAGAGAAGGGTAACTGGGGAGCAATATTCAAATTCTGACATACTTTCTACCTATTTTCTTCCCTTCTAAAGCCCACTTTGGCTACTGGAGTAAGAGACAAACTGTGAGCTTAATTTCATTTAGTTAAAAAAAATTTTTTTTTTTTGCAGTACTGGGATTGAACCCAGGGGCATTCTACCTCCAAGCTACACCCCCAGCCTTATTTTTTTATTCTTTATTTTGAAACAGGGTCTCATGAAGTTGCGGAGGGCCTCACTAAGTAGCTGAGGCTGGCCACGAACTCGGATCCTCAGGTCTCAGCCTCCCAAGTACTGGGATTACAAGCGTGCGCCACCACGCCCGGCTTAGTTTTTAAAAATTTTAAGTGTTAATATGTTGGTTGAAATTTTCACTGTCTTTCTCCCTTTCAGTCCTATAATTTAGTGTTTTCTTCAGAACAGGACCATACACTGAATAAAGTAAGGAGCTCCTTTCTTCTGTTTTGGTCTCTGTCCTACAAGCATATAATCATTGAAGCAGATAAGCATTATATTGGAAGAGATAAACACATTGGAGTAATTGACACCTGTCACCTTAAACAGTAGACACTAGACACACAAAAACAATCACCATCCCTTCAGCTTTGAGTTGTGTAGTCTTATTTTGTCAAAACCCTTTTATATTCATAAACATAATCTTGTTTGTCTCATTAGGAAAACCCTGTGTGGAAGGCTGAACTGTAACATTTCTCACCCAAAAGGAGACTGATAATCATTAAGGGTATGCATTTATTCTTATTTTGATTAGAAGCACAAAGTCTCTGGCACATCTCAGCACCCGTTCCCCTGCTTCTAATCCCCACCAGGTAAAAAACAGATGTTCATCTGCATATGTAGTGACCCCCACACACACATGAAGGGGAACCAAAAAATATGAGATTCACAGATCACAGTAGATTGGGACTTTGAAACACTTCCCCTACAGAGGCCTTTGCTAGAATGTTAAAATTAAAAAAAAAAAAACCTCTCTGGGGAGGAGGAGAGATAGGTCTCTATGTTGGGATGTAAGCAAATGGCTCCTGGTGGGATAAGTTCCTAAATGTCTCTGGAGCAATACACAACTACCTCTAACTTCCAGGGTGTGTTCATCATTCAATCATTGTTTAAAAGAGATTTTCCCTCCCGTTTCCCTAGAAAGCCAGTAGCATGCAGAAAAATGACAATATTCAGTGGAAATTATCTCCCAACAGGAATTAAAAGTCATTTAATTAACAATAATACGCAGGTGAGAAATGGTTAGTTTGAAACCAAGACTTAGTGTCCCAATTACAGATTCCATGATATCCACACCACATCGTACGTGTATCATGTTTCCTTACAGGAGAGAGAAAGTCAATGACTTGTGAAATGGAGAGTTTAGCAATAATATTCCTATCATTCCTACAGTTTGGATCTGATGGTCAGAGTGCTAGAAGATAGATAAATGAAGAGAAGAAGGAAAACGATTAATTGAAAATGCATTAAACATAAACGCTTATAGCAAAGCACAAGTCCACGGAATAAAACACGTGGCAATGCTTCCCCACAAAATAATGACTAGGATTAAGTTTCTATTCTAAGTGCATAATGTCAATATAAAATGAAAATGGATATACCAATCTCACTCATGAGCACAATAAAAAAAATTAAATAAAGTTAGAGAATGATGGTAGGCAGAATTCTGCCATGACGCCTCCTATGCTTGTGTAGCATTCAATGGCAATGAGGCAGAATTTTGCAGGTATGATCCAAACCCCTAATTAGTCGACAGTGGATTAATAAAAAGACCTATTATACTGGGTGTACCTGCTAGATCTGATGAGCTTTTAATGAGTGTCCTTCTGGCCTACAGTAAGTAAGCCTCTAAGAGTTGAAAGTGGCCCCCAGCTAACAATTAGGAAGAAAATAGATGTCAACCTTATAGCCACACAGAAATGAAATCTGCTAACAACCAGGGAACTGGACAGAGGACCCGGAGCCCCAGCTGAGATCACACCCCCGACCAACACCTTGAGCAGGGGATATCGCCAACCTGTGTCTGAACTGCTACTGATTCAAGGAAACTGGAAGATAATGGACTTGTGTTTTCTAAAGTCACTATGTTTGTGATAATTAGTTATGCAGTAATAGAAAACCACCACACAAACCATATCAAGAAGTATATGCAATAAATATTATACTTGTGTAGGGTAATAACCAATCAGTATTAGAGGATATATTTGTGTAATTTATCATATGGAATTAAAAATGAAAATCATATAATCCTCATTATATGTAAAAACAGAATTGATAAAAATCTATGTTTATTCATCATATAAATAGTCACACCAGGAATAGAAGAGACGATTCATCCTGTCACTACTTTTATTCAAACTGTAGTAGACAAAGTAAGTAACACATCAATGAAAGACATAGGAATAAGAGATTTGAAGATTAAAACAAGAATAGATAAATTATTTGCAAACAACATTATTATTAATATCAGAAAGTCATAGATATTAGGGACAAATAAGTATAATTAATATAATAGTTCAACAGGTTTAATGGAGACAAAAACAATATACAAAGTGCTTTTGTAATTCTATGCACAGACAATAAAATAAAATAAAAAGAAACAAAATAAAAAGAACAACCAAAATAAAAAGAAAGCAAAATAAAAAGAGCACACCATTTCTAATAGCAACACCATTTCTAAGTTTACTGAAGATAAAACATGAAAACCAAAAGAAAACATTTAAGTAAATGTAGAGATAGGATCTTTTCTTAGAAGGAAAATCTCAATTATTCACTAACTAATCTACATTTATTTCCATTGATATCAGAATTTCAGAAAGGTTTCTCATGAAATGTGAAAAATGAATATATAATTACAATATGAGTAAAGGTATAAAATAGATGATAAATCCTTAAGGAGAGAGAGAAGGAGAAAGGAAGAAAAGGCCCATGGAGTTCCATGTTGTTAAAACTAAATAATTAAAGTAACTTGTTATTTTTACAACTATTAAAAGCAGAACAAGTAAGCACAATAGAGTTTGAAGACCCCAATATATATTAGTGTTTGGCACATGAATTACAAATAGCATTAGAACTCATGTCAGAAGGGATGACAATTTGCAAATGCTGCAGAGCCAACTGACTGAATAGAAAATTAAACCAAATTCTCATATCACTCCAGATACACAAATATATTTCACATGTAGTAAAGGTGATATGAAAAACAAAATTGTAAAACCTTTGCAAGACAAGACAAAGACTATAACATTAGGATGCGAATTATTTTTAAGCAAAAATAAATTATATTCTATAAAGTAATAGATTGGTAGAATTCTACCAATAAATTAGAGAGAGGACCTATCACTACTCTAAGGGGGCACAGGTAAAATAAATGTAAGGAAAGAAAAAACATGGCCATTGAAACCATTATGGAGCATAGACAGTTGCTCAATCTCACCAATAATGAGAAAAATTAGTTTCTTACCAAGTAGATATTAAAAATTAATAGGTCTGATAACTTCAAATGTTTTCGAGGATGTGGGTATACAAAAGCTTCTATATCTTGTGGTACAAGTGTCAATACGAACATTTTTTTTTTTTTTGCGGTACCAGGGATTGAACCCAGGGGTATTCTACCTCCGAGCTACACCCCCAGCCCTATTTTTTATACTTTATTTTGAAACCGGGTCTCACGAATTTGCAGAGGGCCTCACTAAGTAGCTGAGGCTGGCCACGAACCCCGATCCTCTGGTCTCAGCCTCCCAAGTACTGGGATTACAAGTGTGTGCCACCACGCCTGGCCCACGAACATGTTTTTAAGCTTAGAAATGATGACGGTATCCATAAAATACTACAGTGTCACTTCTAGGTATTTGAGGTAGAGAAATTCTCACTGCAGATGTGCGCAAGAAATCATGTGTAGGGGCATTAACGGTAATTCTGTTTGTGAAAGTAATGTAACAAGGTCTCACAGGTAAGATGTAACACAGGTAACTTCTTTCCTTATTTGTATTCCGTTTGCCTTATTGCTCAGGCGAGACTTTAAAGTACTTTATGAAATAGGAGTGGTGACAGGTACATCCTTGTCTTGTTCCTGATTTTAAAGGGAATCCATTCAGTTTTTCTCCATTCAGTAGATTTGATGAGGGAAATAGTTCAAATAGTGCTATGTTGATATATGAAGCAATCAATACCAACCTCAATAACATGTACAGGGAGGGGAAGGGAGAGCAGTAGGATTTGGAGGGAAACGCACCTAGTGCTATGTGCATTCATGTATCTATCACTCTAACCTTGTTATGAGGTATAATTATAATACACCATTAAAAGTATATTAAATAAAAACATAAGTCAGAAAAGAAGTCATCAAAAATGCCCATGTACAAATCAACACATCTTTGACTTATGGATGGATAAATATGTGGTATAATTACATAATGTATGGGGACAATGCACACTAATTTCAAAATATGCTTTCTTCTGAGGAGAAATGGAGTTATAATAAGACAAGGTGGAACTTTAGCTATATCTCTAATATTTTGATAATTGAGGGAGAAGTGTGGAGGCAAAGAGGGAAGGGACCAGGAGGGACGAAGAGGGAGGGGAGGACAGAGAGGAAATACTGCACAAGGTTAATGCCTACTAGGGCATATGTCATTTTTGTTATTTTTTTTAAACTACTTGCAAATGTAGAAAATTTATGATTACAACTTTCTTTTCTTTTTAAGAATGCGAAAGGGGACAGGGAGTCGGGAAATTCAGGTTAGAAGTCACATTTTTCTTCCTGGAAATGTTAAACTGCAAGTAGTAAGACCAAATGGCCCAGTTTGACTTTCTCACAATTTAGGCCATGATCCACAAAAAGAAAAGAAAAGAAAAGAAAAGAAAAGGAAAGGAAAGGAAAGGAAAGGAAAGGAAAGGAAAGGAAAGGAAAGGAAATCCCACCTTACCTATTGACCTAACACACACAAAAGTTTTGCAAAATGTTACTTAACCCTTCTGTTAGATGCACTAGCCTGTCGTTTGCTTGTACTCTTTTGACTTAGTCTCTAGTCTATATTGCATCATTCTCTGCTGTCTGCACGTATGTATGCTAGGCCATTTTCCCTCTCCTATTTCATTTTTAAAATGCTAATTATAGCCAACGATATTGACTTCAAGACTCACTAGTGAATCAGGATTCCAAGTTTGGAGCATCGGTCTAGTGTTAAGCAAAAGACATTTGCACTAGATCTGCCATTTAATTCTGACTTTGTAAAACCTAACAAAACTCTCTCAACTGTGTTGCCTCAGTTTCTCCTTGGAGAAGTGGGAATGACAATAGCATAAGACCCATTTATTCATTATTTACTGAGCATCTGCCATGTGCCAGACCCTTAGGGAAACACTGAGAAGATCAAGTTAGTTGATGTTTACTGAGGATTCAACTGTTAATGAAAGATCTTACGTTATTTTCATTATTTTACAAAAGAACACAATAGAGAATCAGCAAACCACAGACAGCAAAATATAGAATCAGTTTCAATTAGAGAAAAAGATTTTTACAAGACCGAAGGTCTCTGCTGTAGTCCTCCGGAGAATGTAAAACATATAAACATTGGAAATAAAACTTCTCATGCTATGTATTAATTATGAATTGTTTTCTTTGATTCTCTGGTGCATAAGATGTGGCCATGCTTTCAAAAATTAAATTAAATCCTACTCCCAGCTCCTACTTGCTAGAAGGAGGTGCAATTCTTAGGGGGACTTTTCTACCTCTCCCGGCCCTTCTCTCGAGTCACATTTAGGGTAAAGTCCTTTTGGAGTTTAGAAAACAGACAAGACGCTGGGGTCTTCAGGTCATTGTGCATGCTGCTGAGGTCTCCTTTGGTCCACTCCACCCCCTCCTCCCTTTTCGCAATGTGAAGCAAGGAGACTCTTTCTAATAGCTCTCAGTCCAAGGTCTCTTGGACGTCAAGAACCTCTGTGTCTCCACTTCATCCTATCACAACCTTAGGGTGGTGGAGATCTCTCCATGTAACCCACTCCCAACACTTGCCGCCATGAAAACCAACACAGCCCAGAGCCAGCACCATCTGTTCTCCACCTCTGTCTGCACTGGGAGCTGCCAGCCAGTGGCCCCTGCCCGCCCAGCCTTCCCACTCCCCAGACCCCCGAGCCTCAGCCCACCATGCTACACCAGAACATTTTAGTTATGTTTGAAAAATAAAATTTCTTAAAAATGGGTTGAGGGGAAATGTCTCCTGCATCCCACTCATCTTCAGGAATTTGTGAAAAAAAATCAAATAGAGAAGCAATTCTGATTATTCTTGATTATTCCACACCCGCAAAGCAGAACGCATAGCTCAAAGAATTATTCTGCATCACACATGTGAAAGAGTTTGATATGTCGGCCTAAACACTTATAGAAGACAAGATTTATATAGTAACATTTAATGATGAAATTTTTCTTTTTAAAAATGGTTTATTTTACCCTTTCTGATTGTATACTCTGATCTGACAAGAAACAAGGACTCAGGATTAACATACTATTATTAATATACTTACCAATTACTCTAATTGTTTGGGTTAAATTTCCTATTATAAGGTTTTTTTCTTTATATATTTTGAGAATATTAGATGGGTAAATATTGAGTATTTTTATATTTTCCTCATGATTATGGGTATCTTAATATAGAGGTTCTCTGTATCTGTACTAATATGCTTTAACACTATATCTGTGGTGAATAGAGGGATTGTAGCCATCTTTTGTTTAGCATTTGCTTGGTATATATATTTCCAATCATTAAGAAAACAGGCAATTGGAATACGAAACGTACAGGTGAAGAGGAATGGGTTGGGAAACTGAAATGGCCACATTTTGAAATGAATGAATGAGGTTTTTTTCAGGAATCACTAAGAAACCCACAATCTCTCCTAAGGAGAATTTTGGTAGTGGATACAACTGAGAAAAATGACATATCAATCTGCAGGTAATAATTGTGAACTGGGGGAAGATGAATGGAAATGTGAGAGACAGAAGGGGAACTTAATGGTCAGCAGATTGGCAGGAACAAATTCAGCCTTGGGATTACTGCCGTGGGGCCTCACTCACAAGGAAGTCTATTCTGGACTTGAAGGAGAAGGAGGCATCGTGATAGACCAGAGCAGGACTCAGATGCAGGGAGAGGAGATGAGCCCGGCAGCCCCAACGCTGCCACTTACCTGCCATGTCTTGAGAACATGTATTACTGATTGACTAGACATTTCTGTTATTCAGTTTCCTCATCTATTAAAGGAAACAATATGAATAGATCAGGAATTAAGAAGAATAATTATTATGAAACTTATGTGGAACATTGTATATAGAATGTGAGTTTTAATCTCTGATGATTTCTACAAAATATGAGCATTTTTGTGTGTGTGTGTGTGTGTGTGTGTGTATGTGTGTGATACTGGGAATGAACTCAGGGGGGTTATACCTCTGAGCTACACCGCCAGCCTTATTTTATTTTTTTATTTTGAAACAGGGTCTCACTAAATTGCTGAGGGCCTCGATAAGTTGTTGAGGCTGGCCTCAAATTTGCAATCCTGTCTTAGCCTCCCAAGTACTGGGATTGCAAGCGTGTGCTACCACACCTGGCAACTATTAGCATTTCTGAAATGAAGGAAATTTCTTTCTTTACCTTTTTACTTTGCAAAAGATATTCAAACATGCTAAAATTTAATTTTGTAATGGAGGACAATTGGCGGCCTTTAATAAGAAGTTATGGCAAAAAGGGAGAAAATAGGTCAAAAAAAATTTTTTTTTGCAGTACCGGGGATTGAACCCAGGGGCATTCTACCTCCGGGTTACACCCCCAGCCCTAGTTTTTTACTCTTTATTTTGAAACAGGGTCTCACTAAGTTTTGGAGGGCCTCACTAAGTAGGTGAGACTGGCCGCGAACCCGGATCCTCCGGTCTCAGCCTCCCAAGTACTGGGATTACAAGCGTGCGCCACCACGCCCAGCTAGAGGGATCAAAATTTAAATGTTGACAGATAGGGTGGCACATTCCAGTACTTGGGAGGCTGAGACAGGAGGATTTCAGGTTCAAGGCCAGCCTCAGCAACTTAGTGAGACCCTGTTTCAAAATTAAAAAATAACCGGGTATGGTGGCGCATGCTTGTAATCCCAGTACTTGGGATGCTGAGTCAGGAGGATTACAGGTTTGTGTCCAGCCTCAGCTACTTAGTGAGGACCTGTTTCAAAATAAAGAATAAAAAATAGGGCTGGAGGTGTAGCCCAGAGGTAGAATGCCCCTGGGTTCGATCCCCAGTACCACAAAAATAAATAAATAAATAATATATAAATGAAAATAAAATGATCTAGCAGTGTAGCTCAGAGGTAGAATGCCCCAGGTTCAATCCCGAGTGCCACACACACACACACACACATACACACGCACACGCGCGCGTGTGCACGCACACAGACAAATGACATGTTGTCAGAGATGCATTAATTTTGTCTACATTTCAGAAGATATTCCTTCATCCCTGGAAGAAAAGTATAGCAAGCAAGAAAGAGTGGTAGCAAAACTAGCTTTGTCTTGGCCATTGAAGAACACTTGTGCTTCCTGGGAGCAAAGGTATTTCTTCTGTTTGGTGCACTTGCATCGAAATGAAGTGGAGAAACTGGATGACCTTTCCTTCCTGAAAATAATTTGAGTGTTTGCTAACCAATGTATAAATTCTTCTCACAGCTGCTCCTAATGCAATTACATGTAGATTATTTTCAGAGCTTCACTGAAGACACATTAGATGTTGCTGTCTTTCTTGCCCTGGATATTAAAGTCGAGCTTCTTTTAGCCATTCCCATGGAAGCCTTGATGCAAGAACTCACCGAGATGGATATTTTTACAGAGCTCTTTCATCCAGGCAGAGATTCCCTACCTCATACAGGCATTCCCTGTGGAATTATGATTCTTTCCAGGTAGGGAAGATTTGTTCCAGGAGAATAGACACCATGGTTAAAACCTGGAGGCTAAAAATTTCTTAAAATTTCCTACTTCATAAGTATTTTGTAATTACTGAACCAGCCTTTCAAGCTGGTGTAGTTTTGTGCCTGCAAATAGAACAGAGGCTTAGGAACTATTTCTTTTTCCCCATCTTGCGTCTAGTCATATGATTCTTTATTTTAATCAAGAACTTTCTATTTCAATTTTAAAATTTGAACTTTTAGGGGAAATCCTCATGGGCTCGGACAATGATGTCAATATAGCAATATCGAGTAACTGCTCCCGCTGAGAAGAACGGGTTGTATTCTCGTCTTTTGTGACTCCTGGGCAGTGTGCCCACTGAATCACCCATCTTGGGATTCTGGCCCAGGTGGTAGTTCTAATTATCTCCATTTCTTACTTCCTGGCAAGGAAAAGTCCTTCTAATTATTTGATAATTCTGATTCAATCTGAAATAAAATTCAGCCTATTCTATTTTGCCATTGGTGAAAGCTGTGTGTTAATTTCATTTTAATCATCACTATTCAGGAGGCTGTTGAAACCAATGAATATCACTGTGACTTAAGGAATATGGTTTAGAATGAAATTACTAAACCTTTAAGAAATACATTCCTTTTTTATTGGTGCATTGTAATCATACATCTTGATGAAGTTCAGGGTGATAGAGGCATACATGCACACAGCACTCATTGAGCCCTCCCCCAGTTTCTGCCCTATTCCTTCCCTCTCCCCTCTTTCCCTTGCTCAGCACAGTGATTGACTTTGATAAGTTTGTATGTACAGCAAGCATGTCCATTGATATGTTTCCCTCTTCCTCCCTCCTATCTCCCTCAGTTAGGTCGCCTTCTTTCCTCATTTAAGGTTTCTCTTCCTTTGTTTGGAGTCCCTCCTATGTCCCATTTTTTCCCTAGCCTCCACATATTAGAGAGAAAAGTCAACTTTTCACTTTTTGTGACTGATTTTTCTCACTTAGCATAATGTTCTCTAGTTCCATCCATTTCCCTGCAAATGACATAATTTTGTTCTACTTTATGGCTGTGTAAAATTCCATTGTGTACATATCCCATAGTCTTGTAATCCATTCATCTGTTGATGGACATCTCAGCTGGTTCCATAGTTTGGCAATTGTGAATTGTGCAGCTATAAACATAGATATGCATGCATTACTCTGGTAGTTTGGTTTCCATTCTTTTGGGTAGATACCCAGGAGTGGTATACCTGGGTCATATGGTAGGTTCATTCCCATTCTTCTAAGGATCCTTCACACTGTTTTCCAAAGTGGTTACACTAATTTGCAATCCCACCAACAATGTATTAGAGTTCCTACTTCTCCACATCCTCACCAGCATTTGTTGTTGTTTGTGTTTTTGATAATTGCCTTTCTAATTGGGGTTAGGTGAAATCTCAGGGTAGTTTTTATTTGCATCTCTCTGATTGTTAATGATGTTGAACATTTTTTCATACATTTATTGGCAATTTGTATTTCTTCTTTTGTGAAGTGTCTTTTTTTGGCAGTGAGTTTCTTGAGTTCTCTGAATATTCTAGATATTAGTCCTCTATCAGAGGAGTAGCTGGCAAAAATCTTCTCCCATTTTGTCTGTTGAGGTTCTTGATAGTTTCCTTTGCTGCATAGAAGCTCTTCAGTTTAATTCACTTACATTGATACTAATTTTAATTTCTTGTTCCTTTGGGGTCTTGTTGAGGAGATTTTACCCATGCCTATGTGTGGAATGTTGGGCCTATGCCCTCTTCAAGTAGCTGCAAGGTCTCTGGTCTAATTTCCAGGTCTTTGATCCATTTTAAATTGACTCTTGTGCAGGATGAGAAAGTGGGGTTTATTTCCATTTTTTTCTGCATGTGGTTAACCAGTTTTGCCAACACCATTTGTTGAAGAGGCTATCTTTATTCCAGTGTATGTTTTTGGCCCCTTTGTCAAAAATCAATTGGCTGTAAGTGTGTGGATTTGTTTCTGAGTTTTCTATTCTGCTACATTGGTCTATGTGTCTGCTTTTCTGCCAATACAATGATGTTTTTATTACTATGGTTCTGTAGTATAGTTTGAAGTCAGGTATTGTGATGCCTCCTGCATGGTTCTTGTTGCTGAGAATGACTTTGGCTATTCTAGTTTTTTTGCTGTTTGAAATGAACTTAAGGACTGATTTTTCTATGTCTGTGAAGAATGACATGGTATTTTAATGGGTATTGCATTGAATCTGAAGGTCACTTTTTGAAAAATGGCCATTTTGATATATTTATTCTGCCTACCCAAGAGCATGGGAGGTCCTTCCATCTTCTAAGATCTTTTTCAATTTCTTTTTTCAATGTTTTATAATTTTCCTTTTAGAGGCCTTTTGCCTCTTGGTTAGGTTTTTTTTCCTAAGTTTTTTATTGTTTTGGGGGATATTGTGAGTGGAAATGTTTTCTGGATTTCTCTTTCAGTGGATTTATGTTTGGCATACAAAAAAGCTTCTAATTTTTGACTTTCATTCCATCCTTATTTAAAAATGCATCATATGCCGGGCATGGTGGCACATTCTTGTAATCCCAGTACTTGGGAGGCTGAGACCGGAGGATCTGTGCTCGTGGCTAGCCTCAGCTACTTAGTGAGGCCCTCTGCAACTTAGTGAGACCTGTTTCAAAATAAAGAATAAAAAATAGGGCTGGGGGTATAGCTCAGCGGTAGAATACCCCTAGGTTCAATCCCCAGTACCGCAAAAAAAAGCATCATATACTATCAATCTGTGAGGGTACATGCCACACTGGTCTTGCTTATCACTGTACCTTTAGTGGCTCACAATTTGCCTGGTACACGGTACATACTCATTAAATAATAGTAAAATTCATTATTGAATGAATCAATAATGTATGTGGATCTGCATATAACTAAGTACTTAAAACATCACGGTAGACAGTAGACAAATTTCTTCAGTTTCATGCTGGTGATAAATGTGTTTCCTAAATGTTTTATGCTCTGCTAGAATAAAATAACATGATAAAAGTGTAAGCTCTTAACCTGACCTTATCTCTCTGAAACATCATGTTGGTGAAGCTAACGATTTAAGAGGAGTTGTGATGTAGCAAGGAAAATTGTGCCAACCAGACTCTTCCGAAGTGACATTTCCCACAGTACGTAGGTGGTTAATGTGATCTGATAGCGAGAAAGCATTTTAAAAATGCACGGCCTGACAACACAGGTTTCCAGTGCAATTATTCGAAGAAGTTTCAGTTTGAAAAATTCACTCTGTAACTAGTTAAGAGCTCTGGCAGAGCACACTTCTTATATAAGCATTTATATAAATCTGTTTCCATAGTATCAAGGCTCTCTGAAGTCTTGTCTTAGCAGAAGACAAATGAAATATTCAAGAATAGCCAGGTGATTTCCATCAGGATATATTCACTGGATGTACCTGGCTAGCATCATGTTGTTCTTGGGAATCCAGGAAGAAAAAGGCTCAGAGCAGGATAGAGTTCTCCCATAAAGGAACCTTTAGGAAAATCGGGGTGGGAGAGGGAAGCTAAAATAATGATTGCATTATGGTGCTACGGCCGAGTCCTGGCTGTTTCTACCACCATAATACTTCCGGCTAGGAGAGAGGGATAGAACAAATTGTATCCATCACATGCTGTGGAAGTCCGATGCAGGGGACAGTAGTATGTTCTGGGTGAAGGCCTGTTGGAGGAGTGTGAATAGAGATAAGGAATATATTTTGGAACAGGAATGGTAGGCAGAGTATTCAAAAGAACAGAGAACAGGAAATACAAATGCACAAACATGGTAAAGGATATGGACTGCTTAGAATAAATGAGGTAATAAGCCGGGTGTGGTGGTGGAGTACACCTATCATCCTAGTATTTGGGAGGCTGAGACAGGAGAAACACGGGTTCGAGGACAGCCTCAGCAACATAGTGAGACTCTCAGCAACCTAGCAAGACCCTGTTTCAAAACAAAAAAATAAAAAGGTCTGGAGGTATAGCTTAGAGATAGCATGCTCTTGGGTTCAATCCCCAGTGCAACAACAAAAAAAATAGATAGATAAATAAGTAAATAAAAATAAGGTAAAGAACAGATTGAATCCCTTTTCAGTATAAATAGGTTAGAGAACAACTGAAACTATTAGGTCTTATTATCACTGACTGGGACCACTGGATTCAGATTCCTCCATTCAAATACTGTAAATATTACCTCAGTCCTCTGAGACAGTCCTTTTACGACAGCATCCAACTGTGTCCATGGAGTCGCAGCTCCAGGAATAATCATGCTGGCTACTGAAGAGGATGGTGCGGTTCATTATTTTGGGCCATGAAAAGATATTAAATTAGTGCTCATATGCTTGTGTTACACTGAACACAACCAGTCAGCATAGCTCGCTGCGCCTTTCCTCCCTGAATGCAAACACCTCTCCAGTCTCACCTGCTGCTCCTTACGAGGTTTGCACTGGTGTAACCTGCTCTCCTGCTAGTGGGGACTTCTTATTTAGATATTATTTATCTAATTTAGATGTTATTTAGATATTATTTATCTTATTTAGATATTATCTAAATATCTTCTTTATCATTTCTGTGAATTTTGGGGGGGGTACTAGGGATTGAACCCAGGGACATTCTACCTCTGAACTACATACCCAGCCCTTTAAAAAATTTTTTTTATTTTGAAATAGGTTCTGGTTTAAATGCTGAGGGTGTTGCTACATTGTTGAGGCTGGCCTTGAACCTGTGATCCTCCTGTTTCAGCCTCCCAAATACTGGTATTACAGGCCTGCAACACCACGCCCGGCTTCTGTGCATGTTTCACTACTGTTATCAGTGTCTCCCTCATTGTTTCCATGATAGCTCCGGGGCAGGACCTTAACTGCAGATGTTAATGCCAAAGAAGAGCTAGTTGTATTCATCTAGATATCAGAGAATGGGATTGTATTAATCTAGATATCGGAGAATGGGATTGTATTAATCTAGATATCAGAGAATGGGAATGTACTAATCTAGATATCGGAGAATGGGATTGTATTAATCTAGATATCGGAGAATGGGATTGTATTAATGTAGATATCGGAGAATGGGATTGTATTAATCTAGATATTGGAGAATGGGATTGTATTAATGTAGATATCGGAGAATGGGATTGTATTAATCTAGATATCAGATAATGGGATTGTATTAATCTAGATATCAGAGAATGGGATTGTATTAATGTAGATATCGGAGAATGGGATTGTATTAATCTAGATATCAGAGAATGGGATTGTATTAATCTAGATATCAGAGAATGGGATTGTATTAATCTAGATATCGGAGAATGGGATTGTATTAATCTAGATATCAGAGAATGGGATTGTATTAATCTAGACATCGGAGAATGGGATTGTATTAATCTAGATATCAGAGAATGGGATTGTATTAATCTAGACATCAGAGAATGGGATTGTATTAATCTAGATATCATAGAATGGGCTGGAACCAGGATCGCAACATATGAGAGCAGAGGAAAGAACAGCCATGTACCATTTTGTTGAATCCACAGCATTCTCCACGGTACATGACATATTTCCTCTACTGATAAAACATTTATACCACGAAGGGACCATATGCCTTACCTAAACATCACACATAGATACAGTAAAATTAGAACAGCACCAAAACTTCCTATCCTCCCAAGCTTTCTGTGCTATCACGTTTCCTTGCAGAGCTGTGAGTATATTAATGTTTGTATGTTCTTTCCAGTGTCACTCGCCATCTGTGACTTATGTCTTGGTATATCACAGTCTGTATGACACCTTTCCTCAAAATGAGTCACTGCATTTTTGATTACTATATACCAACTTGGCTGTCAGCCATATTCTCCATATTTTACAACTATGACACATTGCCTTGTTTGGGGTTTCAAAAACTCAGGGAGAGGCTCCTACCATAGAATCGCTTTTAGTCCCATGTTTTAAAGTTACAGTGATAGCCGGGCGTGGTGGCGCACGCTTGAAATCCTAGTACTTGAGAGACTGAGACCGGAGGATCCAGGTTCGTGGCCAGCCTCAGCACTTAGTGAGGCCTCCACAACTTAGTGAGATCCTGTTTCAAAATAAAGAATAAAAAAATAGGGCTGGGGGTGGAGCTCGGAGGTAGAATGCCCCTGGGTTCAATCCCAGGTACCGCCAAAAAAAAAAAAAAAAGTTACAGTGGTAATCTGCAGAGTTCCAAATCTGCTGGTAAAGCTTTTTTGAACTTTGTTTCTCACTAAAGGCCCTCAAGAATGCTTACCAAGTCCCTTTCTCAACTGTGCCAATGCAAACTCCGTGGCAGGTATTCAAGGTTTTCTGAGATCTGATCACAAGCCAGCCCTTACGGCTCATTTGGCTATCATGTGTCAGTAGCAATCTCAGTGCCATTGGTAACTCGGCTCATTCCTCATATGAAGCCACTGGCTTTTCCACCACCTCCAGCCCCAATCAACTTCTCCCTCTGCTTATCGTGACTCTATGCTATCTCTCTATTTGCTGAGAACAAACACCCTGGAATTTTCTTTGATTTTCCTCTCTTGCATACCCCATATCAAATCCATTCTGTTGGTTTTGTCCTTCAAAAGATTCCTAGGATCCAATACTTTTTCATGACTTCTACTGTTATTATTCTGAGCATCATCTTTCACCTGAATTTCAGAAGCAAGCCAAATGACTGGTCTCCTAGCTTTGAACCCTGTCCTTCTTCAGTTTAGCAGATAAGAGCAGGCAAAATATCGTGTGAATGCAAATGACATATCCCCACACCCCTCCACCCCTGTAGGGCCACCATATTTAAGACAGTTCTGCAGGGCTCCGGAGTGTTTAGTTCTCTTATCTGTCAAATTCACTGTCCAAACATATCCTTTTAATCGACCTGCTCCAGCCATGTCGACATCCATTCTGTCCCTCAAACATTCAGGCATTGAATATATTTTGTGGTACTGTAGCAGAATACCAGAGATGGTGTAAATAATAACAGATTTATTTCCTACAGTTCTGGTGACTGGGAGATCCCAGGTCCAGGGGTCTGCATCTGGCCAGGGTATCACCTCATGGTGGAGGGTGAGAGAGTAAAGTGGGTGGAGATGAGGCTGAACTCCTTCTTTTATCAGGAGCCCATTCCTTAAATTACAGCATTAACCAGCATGTGGGCTCTGCCCTCATATCCTAATCATCTCTCAAAAGTCCTACCTCTCAACACCCTTGCATTGGGGATTATGTTTGAGCTTTGGAGAATTCACGCCATCGCTGGCATACTCTTATCTCAGGACCCTTGCATATGTTGTCCCCTCAGGCTGGCTCCATTAACCTCCTCCGTTCTCCTACATCCACGTGGTTTATTCTTCTACCTCTACTTCTCATTGTGACCTTCTGTGATCTATTTTAAAGGTGTTTCCAGTCAATACTTTCTATTTTCCCTGCCAGCTTAATTTTTCTTCATGGTACTTACCACACTTTAACTTTTAAAGAAATTTATATTTCACATGCTTTAAAAATATTTGGGCTTCCTCAGGTCATACAGGAGTCCCCTGAAGGCAATGACTTTGGTCTGTTTTGATTACTCCTCTTTGCCTAGTCTACAGGAGTCCACATCACATACTACAAGTTTAATAAGAGGATGAATTAATGGGATTTGTTCTTCCTGCCCAAAGGGAGTACTAGGCATTTACCCTCCTAGCTGAAACAACAATGAACAAGCAAACAAAAACAAAACAACAGTTTTTGAGGTATTGGACATTGGGCAACAAGACAGTGGTCCTGAGAGACAGAAAACAGCAGGTAGGTCTCATAATTTCCCCCAATTAACTGCCTTTGGTGAGTATTCATGCACAGTTCAGGGGAAAATATAGATGGTGCTGCCAGATGCTTTGAGTATCAGAGATGGAGCTGAACATTGGGAAAGAACAAAGAGTCTAGAATTTTGAGAACAGAGTATCTGAGAGAGAGGGTGGATCTGAGAGAGAGGGTGGAGGGGATGGAGGGAGGGAGAGAGAGAGAGAGAGAGAGAGAGAGAGAGAAATACTCATACAGGGGAGTCCAGAGATCTACACAGGGCTCCACTCAAGAATTTACCCCGGTGTCAATGAGCTCATGCATTCCAAAGAAAGTGAGGCCAAAGAAATAACTATAACCATGCAAGAGGTTTGCAGGGAAGAGTGTCAAGGACTCACAATTTGGGGAAAATGGCCTACTCCCAGGTCCTGGAAAACCTAGTGAGATCAAAACAAAACAAACACAACAAAGCAAAAACCCATGCTAAGCATTTCTTCAGTTCAGCTAACAAGAGTTGAAAGAATGGAAGTGTTTCCAAGTAACTAATATGCATCTCAGGAGAAAGCTTAGGAATATTTTTAAGGATACGAAAATAAAAAGCACCCAGAAAGTTGGCATTCGTGATTTCTAGAACCTATCAAAGTTACCAGGCATGCAAAGAAGCAGGAAAATATCATCTTCAATGAGATGAAAATCAATACATTGAAGTTGACACAGAACTGACATAAATGTAAGGCTTACTAGACAAAAATGGTATAGTGGTTATTAAAACTGTATACATATGTTTAAAAGGATATTTCATATTTAATAGATGATTAAGTTGATAAGTGTTTTAAGTTTTCTAGTCCTCTATTTTGAATTTGTTCATAGTTACATAAACAGAGTATTGTATCATCAATGGGGTCATTTTGAAATACGATTATGAAATTTGGGGATTGTACATATGCTTTTCTTCTTCTTGGAAGAAATTTTTGTTTCCTCACTCTTTACTGAGTTAATTTCCAATTATGTGTGTGTGTGTGTGCGTGTGTGTGTGTGTGTGTGTGTGTGTGTGTTGGCAGGGAGTGGTAACTGGGGATTGAACCCAGGGGCGTTCTGCCTCTGAGCTATGTCCAAGCCCTATTTTTTTTTTTTTTGAAACAGGGTCTCACTAAGTTGCTGACAGCTTCGCTAAGTTGCTGTGGCTGGCTTTGAACCTATGATCCTTCCGTCTCAGCCTCCCAAGTACTGGGATTACAGGCATGTGCCACCATGCCAGGCTTCCAATTATATTTTAGTTTTTAACTTGAAAACAACTCCAAGGAGTTATCCTCCCTGATCATCAAGATGGTTTTTTGTTTGGTTTGATTTGGTTTAAACCTTTGACTTGATCTTGGATGCCTAGACTTCTTTGCAGTAAAGATTCACAACTTAAATTAAAATGTGAGTTCTAAGCGCCTATTGTTTGTGTCCCTCATTAAATGTACTTTGCATGGAAAAAGGATAGTACAAGTCAGTATGTACCCGGAAAGTATTTTGTTAGATGTGACAGTATATTAGGCTGCAGTCTACAAGACGTAGAAGATACTTGGCACACAGAGGTGTGGGGATACAAAGGAAATGTTGAGAAAGCCCTCATCTACAGGGAAGATGACTGAAAGAATTTACATTTGGAGAGAATATGAGGAAAATCATCTCACAAAGAGATTTACTTTAGTAAAAACTGGAAGGATTTTGAATAGGGAATTAACATATTTTTTAAAAATTCAAAGTAACATTTAATTCATCCTACTTCTAAAATATGACAGCATCTATATGTATGAAAATAAATGTGAATAAATGGTAAATACATTACATTTTTATGCATCACAGTGAGATTCAAAGAGATACATTTATATATGCACTCTCTTTTATTGGCACATGAGGAAGTCATTTCATCTCTATGGTTGTAACTGAGGCAGGTGAGACTCCTGTTCTTTGAAAGACTTTAGTACAGTTCAATTTTGGCATTATTTTCACCTGGACTCCTGTAATCACTTCCTTACTGGTTTTCTACTTTCTTTTTTTATTTCCCAGAAGGATCTAATTAAAACACAAACAGATTAAATCATTGCTCTGTTCCTAGTGCTTCAATCTATCCTCATCCCATCCAGATTAAAATCCAAAGTCTTTCCTGTGGACCACAGGGCTGTGATGAACTTGGTCCTCACCTGACCTTGTTTCTATGCCTCTCCCCTGGCTTGCACTACCCTGTCCTGATTTCATTCTATAAAAATACAGGACATACTCTTTATTTATTCAAGACCTTTGCATGCTCTTTTCTCGACTGTCTGTGTAATCTTTCAGATCTTTCTGGATTTTGCCCAGATCAAGTCTCATCTCATTTGAGAGTATTTTCCTGACTACCCTATTTTAAAAACTCTCCCTCTTAATACTTGATCAACCTACATCTGTTACTCTCTCTAGTTTCTGTGTGTAGGATTAGCATGTAATCTAATATGTGCTATTTGTTTGTTTTTGCTTGTTGGACACTCCCCCTTCCCCACTGATGTCTAATCTACATGGGAACAGAAAACCAGTCTGTTTTTATTCATGCAGTTAATAATTACTGAGTGCCTTATATGAAGCAAGCACTGTTGTGGAAATTGGCAGTATAATAGTGAGAAGAAATGCGGGGCCCTTTACTCGGTGCCATGAAAGGGCCCGGTGAACTAGCAGAGGCCTGCTCTAGAGTACCAGGCCTCTCCCACGTGGCAGTAATTCAGCATATTAATGGCAAAGATGGCGCTGGCGAATTCCTCAGGGGGAGGTCCCGCAGGTAGTCCTGGAGGTAGCCTCAAGAGGGCTGTGATAGGTAGTTACCTCCTTCCATACTCACAGATGACAGGCGCCTCTACCTATGATAGATCCCAGGAGAGCGTGGTGCCACACCCTACTAATTGCGAACTTCCTATGTTGCCTCTACTATAAAAGAGAGATGTGGCTTTCTAATAAACAAGTTCTTGCAAGACTAGGCTCCCGGTTGGAGGTATGATTATTCAACCGTCCGGCGTCTGTTCCCCCATCAGCTTCGCGTCTCTCTCTCTCTCTGGCTGGCCCCCAGAGACCGATGGATGCCCCCGACAAAGAAATACAAAAACCAAGGTTCCTGCCTTCAAGGAAGTTACATTCCAAATGTGTTCTAATTTTGTTTGATCTTTTTCCCCAATACCTGCATACTAGGGGTTCAATGAGTGCTCATTGAATAAATGTTTAAGTCAGAGCTGATGATTTGAAATGGATCAGGAGTAGAGGCTCTGGAAAGGAGACAGCAAAAAAATCTTTGCAGACTCAGAGACGGTGGAAGATGAGGAGCAAATATCTGTGAAAGATGAGACAGGGGGAGTCATTTAGGATGGCTACAGTTTTCCAGTTCATGTGATTTGTTCAATCATGATAGGCATGAAATTGTGTCACTGTCTTATAATTATTTCTTGAAGTCATGTTTTTGGACTGCTGAGACTTCCATCCTACATCCTAATTGGATAGTTCATTCGAGTCTTGATGGATATGGGGATGGAGAATAGAATATCAAATTCACATATAATGCTTTAAACTGAGAAACAAGCCAAATAGCCACTGGCAATTCAAAACTATTGCCAATCTAGTGAATCATGCATAAACATTATTTAAATGAACATCATCTTTGACTTGGTCTTATGCTCTTTGGTTATATTTAGATTTAAATCCCATGTTTTAATAAGACCCAGATATTCAATTCCAATTCTGGAAGGGTCTTGCTCATTAAAGAGGAAGCAGGGATCCACATGGCTGACCACCTTCCTCCACCAATCACCACGGCCATTATCCGTCTCACCTTCACAAAAGAGTACTGAAAGAAATTACCAGGGTCATCTCTACATGTAAAAGGAGATCCTTCCAGTGACTAAGTACTTGTGATTTGAAACATGATATGTAATTGAATTTAGCCTGAGTTTTATTAACTGTGCAAAAGATATTGCTAACTATTTTAGTATAGTTATAAGGATGAACAAGAAAAATATGTATAAAGCACTTAGCATAGTGCCTGACACACAGTAGATACTCAGTTCTCACTGTTTCTAGAAAACCTTCAGTGACCAGCCCAAGACACTATGTGCATTTTCCCCCATACATTCGTAGAACGTTTGCTATGTTGTGTAGTATAAATGGCTTTGCTTGATTTTTGTCTGACTTTCCACTGATAGAGAAAGGTCCAACATGTGGGATCACTTGGGAATGATTTCTAGTACAAGTTAGTTCTGAGAAAATCCTGGAGGCACAGAAGGCCTGAAGTGATGCTGAAAGCAACTATCAATGGATAATTGATAGCTCTGCTGAAGTCCAGTCTTGAACTCTTCCGGTTATGGCCAATGGCACAGCCGAAGGCATCTCAGGTGTTTTCTCATCCCTCTCAGCACAATTCATTTTAGGCCAATTGGATGCAAATAAAAGGCCCAATTCAGGATATGCAAATGAAAGGCTCTCTCTTATCTATTACATAACAATCCACTGGTAAAAATATATTCCAAGGGTGATCTGACACACAGATTTTCTAAGTCTTGGTTTGAGAAAATTAATTAGCTAACTATCCTTTTATAGGACACCCAGTACTAGCATAGATGTTTAATGGCACTTTTACACATACTGCTAGAGAGAGAGAGAGAGAGAGAGAGAAAGAGAGAGAGGGTGTGTGTGCGTGTGTCTGTGTTTGGCCCTGGGGATTGAACCCAAAAGGCATTCTACCTCTGATCTACACCACCAGCCCTTCCTATTGTTAACTTTGAAACAGGGTCTTGCTAAGTTACTGTGCACTAGCCTCAAACCTGTGATCCTCCTGTCTTAGCCACTCAAGTACTGGGATTACATGTGTGTGCCACTAGACCCAGCTCCATGCCACGTTTATGTTGTTATCACATTGAAACCCCAAGTCTTCATGTGGAATAGTTTAAGAACCACTTTCTTAGTGTGCTCAGTCTGCTATAACAGGATACCACACACAGTTTGTCTTATAAACAACAGAAACTTGCTTCTCATGGTCTGGAAGCTGGAAATTCCAAAATTAAGGTGCCAGCAGATTTTGTGTCTGATGAGGGCTCACTTCCTGATTCAGAAGTTGCTGTCTTCTTGTGTCCTCACACAGCAGGCAGAAAGGACAAAGGGGCTCTCTAAGGCTTCTTCTACAAAGTCTCTATCTAATCAGATTTATTCACCCTCATGACCTAATCACTTCCCAAAGTTCTTGCCTCCAAATATCATCATAAAGGGGATTAGGTTTCAAGATATAAATTTTATGGGTACATCGTCTGCTATTAGGTACTCTCTTGGGGTTCTGAGATGGAGAACAACAGATCTTGTTCATTAATCCAAAAGTTAATGTAATAAAAATGTATATTTCTCTGGTTCACTGAAACATTTTTAGAATCTATGTACTCCTAGGTTGCTTCCATAATTTGGCTATTGTGAATTGTGCTGCTATGAACATGGGTATGCATATATTACTGGAGTTTTCTAGTTTCAATCCCTTTGGTATGATACCCAGTAGTGGTATAGCTGGATCATTTGGTGGATCTGTTCTCAGTTTTCTAAGGAATCTCCACACTGATTTCCATAATGGTTGAATTAGTTTGCACTCCCACCAACAGTGCAGAAGAGTTCCTACTTCCCCACATCCTCACCAACATTTATTGCTGTTTGACTTCTTAATGATTGCCATTCTGATTGGGGTTAGATAAAGTCTCAGAGTAGTTTTGGTTTGCATTTCCCTGATTGCTAATGATGTTGAACATTTTTTCATGTATCTATTGGCCATTTGTATCTCTTCTTTTGTGAAGTGTCTATTCAATTCGGTTGCCCATTTCTTGATTGGGTTATTTGTTTTTTTAGTGTAAAGTCTTTTAAGTTCTTTGTATATCCTAGATATTAGTTCTCTGTCAGAGGGATAGCTGGCAAAGGTATTCTCCTATTCCATAGGCTTTCTCTTTAGATTTTTGATGGTTTTCTTTTATGTGTGGAAACTTTTTCGTTTAATGCTCTCCCATTTATTCTTGTTTTAGTTACCTGGACTTTGGGGGTCTTGTTGGCACAGACAACATATAGGCACAGTTTCTACCTGTGCCTATATGTTGGAGTATTGAACCTATGCCCTCCTCTAGTAATTTCACAGTCTCTGGTCTAACTTCCACGTCTTTGATCCATCTCGAGTTGACTCTTGTGCAGGGTGAGAGGTAAGGATTTAGTTCCATTTTACTACAGATAGATAACCAGTTTTCCCAACATCATTTGATGAAAAGACTGTCTTTTTTCAAATGTATGTGTCTGGCACCATTGTCAAAAATCAGTGGATTACAAAACTATGGGAAATACACACAATGAAATTGTACTCAGCAATAAAGAAGAACAAAATAATATAATTTACAAGAAAATGGAAGGACCTGGAGAACATTATGTTAAGTGAGATCAGCCAATTTCAGAAAGAGAAGGGTCATATGTTTTCTCTAATATGTGCAAGCTAGGGAGTAGTTGGGATACAGGAGGAACTCCAGACAATGGTGGAGAAGTCTCACTGGAGCCAGGGAAGTGGTCTAAAGGAAGGGGAAGGGGAAGGGGAAGAATGAAGTTCATTAATGGAATTACTACCATCGACCATGTATACATATGAGAATATACCAACATCAATCTCAGTATTCTGTATTGGGGAAGGGAAATGGGGAGGCGGGGGGCACCAAGTTCTGTGAGCATGTATGTTACTGTCAACTTGATTTTCATTGTGATGTGAGACTATGATGCACCAATAAAAGCACATTAAAAAAATCTATGTACTAAGATGGAATGAAACAATTATAACACACAAAAACAGACATAAAATCTGAGGTATCAGAGAATTTAATGGACACTTAGCCTCAATGAACTTTCTATTGTCTTCAGGGCTGGGTTGATCTAATGAAAAGGGCCAAAAGAATTGAAATGGACATCTTAGTGCTGTCTCGCTGTCTTAACAGATGGAAGTGCAATTAGTTAGCATTTAGAAAAGATCCAAAACAAAATAAGAAGGAACCGGAATTTCAACTAAGTTGGCAGCAGAAATAGGATTTTGTAAAAATCAATTTAACACTAATTAAGGAGGGTGAATCCCTTGGTTTTAAATAGATTTCTCAGTGTTTATTCCTAAATTCCCTCCTCTTCTAATTTTCAAACCCCAGCCTACCCATAAATGGAACCAACTCTGAAGGAGCTGGAAAAAATAGTGTTTTAATAAAGATACTTAAAATGATAAAAGGAGGTAAATATATCCTGAAAGTGAAAACCAAAGTGCAGAGGGGGAAATCTGATTTTACAGAACTGCATTGTAATATAAAACCAGATTTGTATACTTATAAATATAAGTTGTGTGCATTATTCCTCTGCCAGGAAACTACATTAGACACATCTGTATAAAATATATTTCCAATTTAACCAGTCTGGAATGACCACATTCATTTTCTAGTTCACTGCAAGGGTAAGTAACATAATAAGCACAATGTATTCTCCAAATTTAATAATTTAACATGCTTGCTTAGTTAACTTATTATTACCAATGTTAACGTCTTAGTCTTTGTTTCTTTCTATGTAAAATGTGAAGCACAATGAAGATCCTTGAAAACTTAGTCTTAAATTTTATCTTCTTAAAATTGAGTCTGTAAAAATAGGGTTATTTTTGTGGAGTTTTTTTTTTTTACTTCTGTTTTCCTCTTAAAACCGTTTTTATTTTAAATACAGTTCCATCTTTCATAATTAATCATAAACATAAAAACTTCTTGAACAATCAAAATTTCTCTTCTTTTAAAAGTCAAACTAAGTAGGGATCTAAAAAAAGTCTAGGATATATATATATATACATATATATATTTAAGACATATATATATATATATATATGTAGAGAGGAGAGAGAGAGGGAGAGAGAGAGACGAGAGAGAGAGAGAGAGAGAGAGTTAACTTTAAAAGAGCACACACATACTGTAATTAGAACATCAGCTATAGTTGATGGAACACAGACATGGTGGAGTTACTTTTTTATTGTGTATTTTTTAAATGCAGGAAATATATTCCACAGAGATGTAGTATGTCATTTCCAGAGGGGCTCTTTTGGGTTACAGCTGAAAAACCAATATTTAAATACATGAAATATGCAATACAATATGAAAAACCAAATTAGTTGAAGGCAGGTGTAATTTCTCCCTCCACATTCCCATTCTCAATTTTTATTATTGTATCCGAACTCAATATAGAAGAGAGAAGCCCACATACTGGAATCCATGTGTGAGAATAGAAACGAGTATTATACAATGTTTTCTCCAAATTTGCTTGGGCTTCATGGATTTCTAGACTTGTTCATTCTGACAGAAAAGTCACATCTTCATGACTTCAGTTTTCACCATGTTCAGATCTTTGCTCAAATGTTGTATTATCCCTCCTCATGGATCCTTCCAAACAAATGCTGAACAATTACTATTGTTCAGATTTCCCTCAGACTGTTTGCATTACTTTTTTCCACTATATATGCTATTTATTGTACTAATTTATGTGTTAATCAAGTAATTCATAAAGCTTACCTTTGAAGGCTCTGGAGTTGCTGGAGGAACAGAAAGAATCACATGTTTAGATATCATCCTGGAGAAAAACAACCAAAACCAAGACTAGAAGCTGGGCATGGTGGCACACGCCTATAATCCCAGTACTCGGGAGGCTGAGACTGGAAGTTTGAGACCAGCCTCAGCAACTTAGCAAAACCCTCAGTAACATAGTGAGACCTTGTTTCAAAATAAAATAGGGCTGGGAGTATTCCTCAGAGGCAGAATGTTCTTGGGTTCAATCCCTAGTACTACAAAACCAACCAACCAACCAACCAACCAATCAACCAACCAACCAACCAACCAACCAACCAACCAACCAACCAAGCAACCCCAAGACTGAAGAGGAGAGTGGGGCAGGATAGGCAAGGACAGGAAAGGATATTGGATTTCATCTTATAGAACATAAAGTAATGGCTTAAACATAGCATTTCGTCACTTGTATTGTCAAATAAAGGGAATTAAAAGTAGGACTAATCACTTTGACACTGAAAAAGGATGGGGATAAACACTTTGGGGAGAATCTGTAGACAATCTGTGGAGTGCTGGACATCATAATACAGGTTTTATTTGAAGACAGTAATTTACGGAGCATTTACTCAGTTTATATCTAGAGATTTAATAAAGTTATTTATGTGCCACTTTCTAGGTTTCTTTAATAAGGTTATTTATATGCCATTTACGTTTACACATGTAGATGGCGAAGGAGGGACCAGGGTGGTTGGCGTCAAGTCCCATCTCTGCCATTTATTTGCTCAGTGAATTGGGTGAAATATTTTGTGTGTCAGCATTCATGTCTGTAAAATGAGGGTTAAATGTACTGTTTTAAAAATAAGACAATTAAGTACATGCATAGTAACTTGAAGAATTCCTGACATGATATATGATCTTAAAAATGTTAAGAGAGACCCAATCATTTTAAGAAATAACTGTGGGGTACCTAACACTCCATTAGGTTCTTTCAGAACATAGATTAAGTAGTTATTATCTTATCATTATTATTATTATTATTATTATTATTATTATTATTATTTGTACTGGGGATTGAAAACAGGGGCATTCCATTCAGATACACACCCAGCTCTTTTCATTTATTTATTTATTTGTGTATTTATTTATTAATTATTTATTTTACTTTGAAATAAAATCTCGCTTAGTTGCTGAGGCTGGCCTCGAACTTGCAATCCTCCTGTCTCAGCCCTCAAGTACTGGGATTACAGGCATGTGCCATCATGCCCGGTTGAAGATTAACTAATTGTAAGGTAGTGGATTTGTAAGGTTAAAATGGAACAATATACACAAAGTGTCTGCCATGGGTATTAGTAACTATATACATTTGTAGTGCTAGGAAAGAACCCAGGGTCTTGTGCATACTAGGCAAGTGCCCTACCACAGGGCTACATTCCCAGCCCCAGTGCAGTTGCTCATGATGAAAACTCAATGAAAGTGTAAGCTTCAGGAAATTATGGAGAAGCTGATCTAAGATGTGTCTGGGATCTCCAGAGGGTAAAAAATGAAGATAGAGTTCATTGTCGGCTTGAATCATTCCAGAGGTTTATGTATTTCAACATTTCCTTGATATGGTTATTTTAAGAATGTTAATAAATAGAACTATAAATTGTTCAAGAGACAGAACACATGATTAAGACACTGGGAAACAGGGACATCAATAAATGAGGTGGTAGGATATTTTTCTGGAAGGAATTGAATATTAAAAGAAAACTTTTATAAAGTCAATATGAGAAAATAAAAACATTGTTAGTCTTGGACTTCATCTACAAATATCTGTATCTTTTTATATAGATATTTATTTTGAATTACCCATTCACGACACCGTAATCTTCTCAATGTATAAGGATCTGTAGAGATCAGAATCTGGCCCTGGAGGGATGGTACAAGCAGATGGATCACTAGGCATTTGACCAAGACATTCAAGTGGCTCAAAGGGAAAAAATGCCTTGGCTGTGTTTGTGTAAGGATGATTCATTGTCGCAAGAACTCTGTGAGTCGGCTCTCTGGGGCACTTCTTACAAACTGGATGTCTGCTGGCCACATTCATTTATTCATATACATGTTAAATATTTATTAAGTACCTACTGTATCAGTCAAGTTCCAGTAAGGAAAGCAGAAATCGCAGTAACTAAAAGAGGATTTTGTAGAGGGACCAAGCAAGTAGGTATTGAAGGACGGAGACTCTAATGAGGGAAGAATGATGTGACAACATAGAGGCAGGACTGCTAGAAGCAGGTACCATCCTGTGGCTGAGAGGTTGAAGGAGGAGACTCCTGCATGAGAGCTGAGAAGTGAATGTGGTGAGTGATGTGGACGGAGCTTAAGTGTTTTGAGGAGAGGCTGCTGCTGTGCATGGTGGAGGTGGAAACCCCCCGAGGACCAGGACTGGTGGCCATGGACTTGCACCCCTTATCCAGGGGCTGCTGCTTGGCGGGTGTTGGTGTCTCTCATGGGTTTCTATGCAGATGGTTGTGAGAATGAGGGAAAAATCTGGAAACCAGAATCAATTGCTGCTGCCAGCACATCAGGAAAACCGAAAAATCAAGTCCATTTTCCATCTTTCTGCTTTCTGCTGTCTCTCAGCGACTCCAGTTGGCAAAATCTATCAGGAATCCAGTCGCTAATGCAAATTGTAGTCTGCCAAGTCCCAGCGTCATGGAGTAGAATTCAGAAGGGTAGGTTGGAGCTGAGAGGGGGCAGGGTGACCTCTCAATATCTAGAAGACCTACTATGTGCCACAAGTCTTGCTAAACACAGCTGGTAGTAAAACAAAGTCTCTGCTTTCCTAGTCTATATTCTAGAAACAATAAGGTAAAAGGAAAAATCAACATTACTCCAGATGGTCCCATACTACAAAATAAACTAAGGCCATAAAGGAAAGAGAAAGGTGGGGTTAGAGGAGAGACAAGGGAGGAAGGCTTTAGTAGAAAGGTTTTCTGGGGAAAGAATAATAGAACAGAGGTCAAACAATGAGATGATCTGATGTAACTCTGTCCCAAGCAGAGGAAACTGTGAAAGTTAAGACTTGAGCTAGAAAGTTCCTTGGCATAAGGAGAAAGGAGTGGAAATCTAGGCATGAGATGGATCATACAAGCCATGAAATTATGTTTGATTTTATTACAGGTGCAATGGAAAGACATTGGAGAATTCTCAGCGATCTGATTCATGTGTTATGAAAATTATATACATGTAGTTATATATATATGTTTATTGTGCTGCAAATGGACCATAGATGAGGAAGAGAGGGATCATAAATGGTCACAGATGTGTTGCATTTGGCCTGCACTGAGTTACAAAATGAAGCAACACTTAAACACTGGTAAATTTCTAATAAAAATCATATTTCTGGCTTCTGTTGAAATATCTGAATATCTGGCATAACTAGTCTTGCAACATGGCAACCATCTGTTGGTGTTAAATGGTCATTGTCTTTTTAGAAGGGGCATGTAAACTTCAATTTATTACCCATTCAGCTCTCATCCCTGACAACTGCATTTCCTTCACATACACTCACACACATACACATACACCACACACACACACACACACACACACACACACACACACACAGAGATATTTTATTTTCCTCCTTTGGTAGTAGGGAGGATTGAACCCAGGGCATTCTACCTCCAAGCTAGCTACACCCCCAGCCCTTTTTATTTTCTATTTTGAAACAGGATCTCACTAAGTTGGGGAGTGCCTCACTAAGTTGCTGAGGCTTATCTTGAACCTGCCATCCTTCTGTCTCAACCTCCCAAGTACTGGGATTATAGGCGTGCATCCCCATCTTCGGCACCTTAACTAATATTAATGCCTGGACCCTTTAGGTATTTGAGTTGTGACTCCTGATATTTTTCCTTGCCTTCAAGAAATGCTTTTATTCATTCCCCACTTATGGTAATTTATTTTTCTTCAGGTCTCAGATGCTCTGAATGGAATAAAACATAATGGTTGAGTCCTCATACCTTCCCATCATTGGTTCACTTTTATTCAGACACTGGAGGAGAGAGGTACAAGCAGAAATCCAACACGTTCTTCCCTATCTTATCCATCCACCGCCAGCCTTGTTGCCTCCTACTCCACACCAAAAAGTGGATCCTCTCTCAATAGCAATTCCAAAAAGCCACAGATTGCTCAGGGAGTCCTCTCAGTATTGTCAGGTTTTTTGGTGCATTCCTTCTATTAGTTCCCAGGTGAATCTTAGGGGAAAGAGCATTTGTGCTCCATTAGGAACTAAAAACAGAACTTTATGGTAACACACCATGTTTTCCAAACATGACAGTCAGCTCCTACAGAGTTGTATTCAAATATGAACAAAGAGAATGTCTTCATCAGAGTTCTCCAGAGAAGCAGAACCAATATGATGTCCATAGGAGATTTATTATGGGAATTGGCTCACATGGTAATGAAAGACAAGAAATCCCATGATCTGCCATTTGCAAACTAGAGAGCCAGCAAAGTCGATCATATAGTTGAGTTTGTCCAAAGGCCTGAGAGTGGAGTTATTTGAGGTGGGGATGTTGGCCCAGGTCTAATTCCAAAAGCTTAAGAACCAGAAGTGCTGATGTTGGAGGAAAGGTGAAAATAGTTGTTGCAACTCAAGCAGAGAGAGGTTCACCCTTCCTCTTGTCTTTTTGGTTCTATTTGAACCCTCAACTAACTGGATGATGCCCACCCACCTTAGTGAGGATGGATCTTCTTTATTCAGCCTGCTGATTCAAGTGCTAATCTCTTCCAGAAACCTCCTCACAGACACATCCAGAAATAATGTTTTACCAGCTATCTGGGCACCCCTTAACCCTGTCAAGTTGATACATCAAGTTAACCATCACAGGGAATACATTTTGGTTTTCTTTCATAAACAATTTTTTAGGAACTTGTTGTTTTGGGGGTCTGGTTGCTAATAGGTATTTTTTTTTGCGGTACCGGGGATTGAACCCAGGGGCGTTCTACCTCCGCGCGACACCCCCGGCCCTATTTTTTATACTTTATTTTGAAACCGGGTCTCACGAAGTTGCGGAGGGCCTCACTAAGTAGAGAGAGAGAGAGAGAGAAAGAGAGAGAGAGAGAGACAGGGAGAGAGAGAGAGAGAGAGACAGGGAGAGAGAGAGAGAGAGAAAGAGAGAGAGAGAGAGAGAGCTGAGGCTGGCCCTGAACCCGGATCCTCCGGTCTCCTCCTCCCAAAGTACTGGGATTACAAGCGTGCGCCACCATGCCCGGCGCCACTAATAGGTATTTTTAAAGTATGAAAACTTATAACTTTGTTTTAATTCTAGCTTTTACTAATATGTGGAAGAGTGAGCACAATTAAAAAGGTTCTTATACTTTAACAGTAATGTTTATGGGCTAGAGGTAATTTTGTTGTGTATACATTTGTTTGCTAAGCATCACACAATTTGCTAATTTTATAAGCTTCTATGAATTGCTTTGTATCAAATCTCATCTCATATTGGCAGTATGAAAGCATAATTCAATAAAATCCATTTGCAGCAATGTAACTATTCAAATCATATCTTAAGCAAAACTATGCTACTATTATTACTATTACACATACAAAGATACTTGTTAAATTTGTCATTCTGCATAATATACTTTCTGTATGGCATAGAATATTGTGTGTATTTAAAAAGAGAATGTAATTATTAAATAAAACACATTGAAATTTCACACTTTTACCTTTTGGATGCTCTTTTTCATTTTATTTTCAGGGTATTCTAGGAAATTGATAGTCTATCCTTTCCCCAAATAAATTATTGAAAAGGAAATGGATTTTATTTTTAAGCATTTTAAGTATTTGATTCATTATTCAGTTCAATTCCATCATCATTAAGTAGAGTTCCAAAAAGAATAAAGCAAATGAAAGGTTTGTTATGAGCAGTTTGACTTTCATATGGCTGTTTATTTTTAAACCAAGGACTATAATAGGGAAAGTCAGAATCAAAGCTGTCCTATTCCTAAAATAAAACTCAAAAACTATAGAGAACATTAAATTCATTTTCCTAATCCTTTTGTCATTTGAGAAAAAATATGTAAACTTCTTTCAGAAATAGGGATCACTTCTTCACTGTTGAATCTCTAGTGCCTAGTACAATACCTGATACATCCATGGAAGGAATTCAATGAATACTACTAATTAGTTGGGTATTGTGAAATGGAAATGGGTGGATGCTAATTCCCACTAACAAGTAAGTTCAACATCAGCTTCAACAAACCCCAAGCTGTTTAATTGATGTGATTGATGTGAGTTATTAAATAATCCCAAAGAGATTTGGATTAATGGAAGTTTGTATTTAAAAAACACATGTATAGACACACATTTCTCTAAGTGTGATCTTTGGAACACTTGCATTTTCAGTTTTATGTTCAATTATGGTTAATAAATAAAGAGAAGAGATTCTAGAAAAAAGTAGGCAGGAGTAAAAAGGGAGCCTTTATCCAGCTAGTTGAAGAATAATTGAAAGGTAGTAGTTCTCAAAGTGTGGCTCCTGAACCAGTCGTATCGCTGTTTGGTATGTGTAAGTCCTTGAGTGGGATCATATTCTCAATGGTAATGGTCTCTTCTAAGTCTATATTCTCTGGTCCTATCAGCCTTAAGCAAGGAAATAGAGTCCTCTAACCTTTTTTATTTAAACACAGTCTTTTTCCACTTTACTAATATTTATTCCAACCGGTTTAATTTTGTCTTCCTGCCTATCACCCCCTCCTCCCTACACACACACTTCTCAGTACTCCCCTGACAGCCCCTTCAATGTACTAACATCAGTGCTATGCCACAACCTGGTGTCTTGCTCCACCCCACTCTGACAGTGGCATTTAACAGAGACTCTTTAACAAGGAAAGGTTTAGTCTTAATTAAAATTCTTCCCCCTTTTTTGAAATACTTGAAACAAGCTGGCGAGCAGATTTTAGGCAGCAATTGTTAGTAGAGTGCTCTTCAGACAACCTTTCCATCTAGTTCACCATTATTATAAGCAAAAAGTACAATTAAATGATCTTGAAAGTTACTAGAAGTGGTGAAAAAAAGTGACCAAATTCTTTGTTCACTCTCCACCCTGTGGTGTGGATAGCAAGAGAGCCTCCTGTGAACTGATTCTGTTTGGACAGGCAGGGTGAGAGACCTGCTAAAATGGAACAAAAGACTTTATGATACAGGAATATTACATAAACATCTTTTCTATCTTGATCCAATGATAGTGGTCAATTAAAAATAGAAAGGTTCTAGGAAAGTAGCAGTCCTAGCAGAATGGGACTACAAGAATGATATTTCCAGAACCACAGCAACAAAAATAAGGCCAGTCTGTTTCCTTCTCAAATACTTCTCTGGCACCAGAGTGCTGAATTATTTATCAAATTTAAACCATTGTATTGAGATATGATTGACATGTAAAAAGTTGCACATATTGAATGTTACAACTTCATGAGTCTGGGGATAAGGGTACTACCATGACACCATCGCCACCATCAAGGACATAGACATATCTGCACCTTTGGACTCTAAATCATCATCATCATCGTCATCATCATCATATTTTTGTGTTAAGGACACTTAATAAATTCTTCCTTCTCATCAACTTTTAAGTATATAATACAGTATCATTAGCTATAGGTACCACACATAAATATACTGAGCTCATCTATCTTGCATAATTAAACTTTATACCCTTTGTCCATCACCTCCCTTGAACTCCATTATTGGTTTTCAAAAGTCTAAATGGTGTGCACGACTATAATCCCAGTGCCTGGGGGATGAGACAGGAGGATCACAGGTTTGAGAACAGCCTAAGTAACATAGCGAGACTCTCAGCAATCTAGTGAGACCTATTTCAAAATTAAAGAAAAAAAGGGAGGCTGGGGGTGTAGTTCAGATGTAGAATGCTGCTGGGTTCAATCCCCAGTACCAAA